>LS056589.1:0-12033 GCA_900241095.1 Acartia tonsa
GTTACGGAGATTGAACAGAAGTTTGACCCAGTTCTGCTCTTGCCCAAGGATTCTTATCTCAGGTGACATTTTTGATTCTCACGTGGCCGGGCTGCGATTTTTACATTTGGGTTTAACATTATCATTTTTTTTGTTTTAACAATTCCCATGACGATTAGGTTTTTTTTGTTGTTTTGAGATTTTAAATTTATGTTTTATTTGTAAGATTATTTATGACAGACGCAAATCCTATTATTTTAATAGATACAAGTGGCTGTGCCCCTAGCATCTAGGCGCTCTATATGTAAGAAGCAAGAAAAAGCTTAAAGACTTAAATCTAAAAGTGAAACCATTACTGGCCAACTGTGAAAATTACCTAAAATCGAGAACCCAATCAGTTCAGTAATTATTGAGATCTTAAGCTTCAGACAAACAAACCTTACTACTTTATATTATAACCGCCCAATGAATCAAATCGTTTAACAATATATTTCCAATAGGAAATGGACTGATTTGAACTATGAGCTGTATCCTCAAGATGGTTGGTCCAGTGTTGTCTACACGGGCAGGATGAACTACACACACCTACCCAAAATGGAACAATTAATGGAGGATTTACAGGTAGCCGAGATAGATAGATATATTGGTGGATGTGTTCTTAGATAGATAGTTGTAGTATAGAAGGATAAACAGACATATATGTATATAGAAGTATAGATTATTATATAGAAAGCTGATAGATAGTTAAATATATCAAAATATTGTTGATAGTTGACAGGTTGAGAAATAGTTCAGTAGATAGATGGATACACAAATGAATAGATAGACACAATGATGAACAGCTAAAATAGTTTTATAAATAGATTAATAAACAGGTATAAATTATAGAACTTGTATAAAGTTAGGTGGATTAAATAAAATATATTTAAAGTTTCTTCTAAAATAATATTTTATTGTATTTTTCCTTTTACATTTTCTTAAATATTTTATGTGACATTTTTTGCAGGGAATTAGATGACTATGTCCATATAATTGATTTACAAACCTTGCTTCCCACTATACCCCTAATATTTATCAGCTACCCAAGGCATACATGATCGGGGTTGAAAATATATTCACCATAATTGCCCTTTCCTTGTAACCCTGCAATTTATGATGTCATAAAAAGTTTAACGTAAATAATAAATACTAAAGTTTTTTTTGTTGTAGGAAATGGTAGACGATAAGAAATATCTTAGGTAAGGTGTTTTCCTTTCCTTATACATCTATTCATATTTTGTAAATAGTAAATATGACAGCAACTTTAAGTAGCGACGCACAAAATATCACGGAACGGACAAATGGACAAAGTGGGTTATAAAGCAAATATTCAGTTTTCATAAAAAAAAGAAAGAGAGCTAAAATGCAAAATATCAAAGACAATCACGAAACACCTAACACCATCTTATATTTCTTTAATTTAATTTCCGCGGTAAGCTGTCTATAATACGATGCGATAAAAACAACCAATTCCAGATGGCGCAACTCGTGGTGGACTGGTCTGACAAAATGGGCCTTGAAGAAGGACAACTACACCAAGGTCGAGGACATCATGAGCAAGTCCGAGTTCTCCATGGTCCTATCCGACTTCCTGCACTCCTCCGAGGGGGCAAAGTTCAAGACAGACTTTGAGTTTGACGGGGAGCTGGTGTGCGGAGAGCCGGCGCCACCGATCAGGGTGTCCAAGTTCAGCGTTGGGTTCTACCAGTTCTCCGGTCCGTCCGAGCATATTCCTGCCAAACATGCCCTCGAGACTCTCGTCAATAGTTCAGGTAAATGCTTTTCCAGTGTCTCTTGGAAACCAATTAATATCCGGTTGATTAGAACTGGTTATCAGCCATACTGAAAAATTATGTATAGCAACGTATTATATCCAGTTTTCTACGAATATAAATATGTATAATCATAAGATTAAACCCATTTTTTTAGCCCGTACCTTCGGCATCTCGGGGCTAAAAATATTAAAATTGTACATTTTATATCCGTGGAAAGCTGTTTATAATACGATGCGAGAATTAACTATTATAAATGTAATAGGATCTCTGTCTGTGTGTGTGTGTGTCTGAACCAGAGGAACTTGCTAATCCCTGCATTAGTACGGTTCTCCTTTACAATCTAGCTTCTCAAGGTCCTGGGATGATTTATATTTTAAGGGAGGGTACAACCACCCTTCTAAGAGAAATCGCCATTTAATAAATTAATATATGTACTTTCCTTTCTAATTTTGAACTATCAATAAACAAAATGTATCTGTAATAATAAGTTCAGTTTTTAAATTATTATTGCTGTGCTACTTATGAACAATATTATCCTTTTTTGTTCACTTTTAAAGAGTAATTTCAAAAAATGAGAAAGCAAAAATATGTATTTCCTAACATTATGATGATTTTGATTTTTACATGAAGGAGTTTTAGAATTGAATTTGTCATGGCATATGTGTTTTTATAATAAAAGCTCTGCAGGATAAAATGTTTTCTAAATCATTACATTGCAAAATTTGGGCACAAGACGTGAAGAGGAAAATTTGCAATAATACCCTGTAAATTAATTAACCACAAAATCATGATGAAAATAGTAAAATGTAATTTTGTTGGTTTAAAATAATAGAAATTCTGGTTCATTTCCTTAGAGCTCTTGGCATACCCCCCCGCCCCCCTCCCCTCCCCCACCTTAAATTTTCAAAATAAACTGAAAACGATTTGAGGGACGGGGGGGAGTGGGGATATTCTTTTTACTCAGCCAAATGGAACCTAACCTTACCTGACCTAAAGTGAGAAACAAACAAACGAAAAACAACCCCACCACTCTTGTAATGAGTTTTTGGGCAAAAGAATTCTTCTTAGTCTTACACTTAACGTCATCTGCCTAACAAAGCAACGAAAAGCAGATAATTTTCAGCATTTTTAGTTTGAGCTAATAATCAAACCTATAACCTCAACAACAACTATAGGTCTTATTACATTTTTTAAGCATCATATTTGATTGTCGACAGGGTACCCAATCGAAATATTACTACTCGGATATTGCACCACATTTTCATTTACTCTATTAGCTGGCTAAAATAACGACACACCTCATCCATCCTTTTTACTCCACTCCCTCCCCTTCTACTGGAAAACGAACTAACCAACAAATGAGGTCCATATTAGGAAGCTAAATTGACGACAAATTTTCCCCTGTCAATATATCCACGTATATCCTAAATCCATTTGTACACTTTGCACATTTATTTGCACACGGCATAATAATAGTGTGGGGAGGTGAGTTGGATATTGTGACTTAAGCGTTCTTTAGACTTAGATACCAGGATGAAAAGGACAGGGAAATTAGTTATGTCTATAAAGTTTGATATTCATTTCCTTAGGTTACAAAAATAAAGGTAAAAAACATAATTATCATGACAAATAATTAGTGTTATTACTAATGAAATATTCTAATTAGCATCTTAAAAAGTATTATTTTAAACATTATTTCTTTTAGATTGGCTTAAATAATGAGGGAAAAATTATTTATCTCTGTAATGTGATATATACCGTATTTTGAAAGGGAACAAAAGTAATTGATTTATCTAAAAATTAATTAAGGTTGCCTAAAATATGCTAAAGAAACATCCGGCGCTATCACACAAAGAAGCCTCTTGATCACTGAACCCCCTCCCTCTTAAAACAAATATAATAACAGTGCCGGTTTTTTTTGTTTGTTTGTTTATTACCTTAAGTAATGTTAAGTAAGGTTATAATGGGTACATCGCCTCCACTTATCTTTAATTTATTGGGGAAGGGGTTTATCAGTGGGAAAGCACCAAATATCCATATATAATTTACCCTAAATTTTAATTCTAGGAATCAAAATTTTAGAATCTGCCTCTTCCTTACTCCTTGGAAACGGAACTGTGTTAATGAATAGAAACCTTGATTGATAATTGCGTTAACTATCTTTGTAATACAATCGATATATAATTGTGTGGAAGTTGCACCAGATTTTCATGTACTTTTATTATGTGATGCTTTCAGCTGGCTAATATAACGATACCTTCCATACAATTCATTTACCCCATTCCTTCCCCTTCCTATTGGATGAACGAACTGACCAATAAATGAAGCTCATATTAGCAATCTAAAATGAAAAAAAATTCCCTGCCAATATATCCACGTATATCCAATGTAATACCTTACAGGAAATTCTACAGATAATACCTTTGGTTGTCATTCGCGCATTTTTAATGCGTTTTGCATCGTTTTTTTTTTATAGAAAAGTGAAAAGTAAGGCTTGGAGGATGTTTTCTTTTCTTTGGTTACTAATGTGCCGCGAGTGCCGAGCCCTGTATATTAAATACTAATGCCAATGTCATTAGATAAGATTGTAAAATTACAGTCTTTTCATGGAAATATAAATTAGCAATTTTTGCCTTCCGCATGCATATGAATTTGCAAATTGCAAAATGTTTAATTAGATATATTCAAATAAGATATGCGCACAATAGGAATTTTATTGTCATTTCTTATATTTTTAGATAAACTTAATACTAACAAGGACAATTATGTCTTCATATAGCGCAGCACAAACAAGCTAAAAATTTTTTTACAAAAGCTAAATTTATTTTTATTTTTGGTAGGGGTGGGGGGAGGGTGAGTCAAACCTCCATTTTTTGGAGAGGTCATTTTTTCTAGGGATTATTTCTCGTGTTAGGGTTGTGGTACCCTTCCCCGAAATAATTATTAACCTTCCCTAGACCTATGATCAGCTTTTCTGAAAAGGAGAACCATATTGGTTGAGCAGCTAGTGAGATTCTTCACATACACACATGCACAGACAGACATCCTGTTACTTTTAAAAGAGGCTAGAGTAGCTGTGCTAACTCAAAACCCACTGTACTTCCTTGTGTATTCCAATAGTAAGATGACTAAAATAAACAGTTTTGAAAATGACATCAGTATTGATTCATATAATGTTAACGCGTTGTAAAACAAGAATAAACAAATTAATAGTACCTAGTTTATTTTTAGTAAACTAGATACAATTCTTTTTTTCTATCTTAATAAAAGTAAATACATAAAATGTTGTAAAACAAAATATATTTGTAGGTATATCTGACCGTGTGTTCTCCCACGTCAAAATCTACGCCGCCTGGGAGACAGATGAAATTATCGGGTATGAGCTGATCAGAAATATTGGCCTGGCGCTTGTGGCAGTAGCAGTTGTCACTCTCATTCTACTCACTAACCTACAGGAAAAAAAAACAATATTTCTTTCACTATCCGCTAGTTGTTTGGGATGTGGGTGGTTTGAATCTCGGCCCACTAAAGACATTGAAAGATGTGCTATGTCAGATATGCTACATTAATTGATTAGACTATGTGGATTGCCTTGGCCCAAAACAGGCACAATATACATTACTATGCACAGTTAGGACTATGGGACAAAGGTTGTGCAAACAAAGGGTTGGTTGTCTGCAATATTTGGGAATTTCTATAAATTTCTGCAACTAAGATGTAAACAAATGCCCCCAGAGGTATACCATTGAACTTAGTTTCATTAGAAACTGGGTCAAAAAATCCAAAACTGTAAATAAATTTTAGCAGCAAATTCTAGACATCTAATTGACAAAATAATTTGTATATTATCTTCACAACTATGAAGTAATGCAAATAAACGTTATTTGATTCTTTTCATCAAATACTACTTTTTTACGCTTAAACGATTTAATATACAAATTTTATAATGTTATCATTCAAATAAAGTGTCATGTATTTCTTTTGAATAAATAGGGTAAAATTACTGTTTTTTTTATAATACGCATAATTTTCAAATAGTTTAAAGTCATTGTATACATTTTTGTATTTTATGTAAAACAAAGCTTCCCATTACAAAACTTTTTAGAGGAATTATTCCAGTTGTCTCCGAGATCTTAATATCAAATATGATAGATATAACTTAAATATTAACATGAGGACAGAAAAGAAATATTTTTTTTGTAAAGATTTGTGGACTTGTGATTGCCTGTGTTATCCTGACCCTCGTAGAACTTGTTGGATTCCTGCACTTCTGGAACATGACCATTGATATCATTTCCTGTGTATCTATCGTTCTGGCTATTGGTCTCTGTGTAGATTATTCTGTTCATATTGGCCATGCATTCCTCATAGCTCCAGGTAAAGAGCATCTGTAGCTTCTCTATAACTAGGGTCTGTCGAAATATGCATGTCTGTATGTTATCAAAAATTGGATATATTAGCTTTTATGCATGTAAATTGGGCTAAAAAAGAATCATTTTAATTTGTCCAGCTAATAACTGATATAAAAGAATGAGTCAAAAAAATGTTTTCTTGACCTACACTTTCAATTAATATTTTGTCTGTTAATTGTTATTTCTTTTCTGAAACATATCTAAACAAAAATTAATAAAAGTATAAGTAGAGATGTATATTGTATAACCCACTAGACATCTACCTGACCCAAGTGGTGGGGACCTTTTTCGTTTTCGTTTTTCGCAAATTGCTTTTCTGCAACTTTATAGCGACAGGGCTGTGTTTTTATTTCCAATCCTATTGTCTGATAAGATAGAATTGAAAGTCGACACATGGTCTCCACCCTGTGGGTAGAGTTACTTATAGCTCGTGCCCTCTCTATTCTTTTATTTTAATACAAAATTAACTCTTTTAGGAACAAGATTAGAGAAGTCAATCTTTGCTATAGAGACAATAGGCCCTGCAGTCTTTAATGGAGGCTTTACAACCTTCCTTGCTCTCTCACTCCTCGCATTCTCACAGTCAATCATTTTTATCACATTTTTCAAGGTAAAGTTATTATTAATGTATTCATTATTACTTGGATCTTACACCAGATTTTCATGTTCTCTAATGAAGTGAAACTAGCAGCGGGCTTAAATATAGTTGAATCCTATCCACCCTTTTTACCCCCTCACCTCATACTGGATGAACGAAATGACCAATAAATGAGTTTCATAATAGCAAGCTGAATTGAATATAATTTTTCCCCTCTTCAAGTTATTATTTTATTCTAAAAAAGTGAATTTTTAAAGGAATAAGTTAGAAGCTTTCAAGAAAAGCAAAGAGTATCACTCTTAATTTAGAAATAAAAGATAAGACAAAAAAGTCACTTAAATCTTGTGATATAGACAGGCAGACGGGCAGTCTGACAGATGGACAGAAATGGAGCTTGCTTCTTTTACGTTGTGGTAGAAAGCTAATTAAAATCTACGTTTTTTTATTACTATTCTATATCTTTTAATATCCTCTTTATTATCTTTTTTTGAACAAACTTATCAAAGACAAAGTTTTTACAAGGAGGATAACATCCATAAAAATAAAGTTCAACAAATGATACAAAGTTACAAGCTATCAAATATGAAATTGGCAACGATTGCTGTACATTTGTTAAACAATTAATATGACCATACATAATTTCCATAGAATCAATATTTCAGTTTTTAAATCAATAGAAAGATTTTAAGTGTTGAAATTTGGTTTTCTATGATAATTATGAAGTAACAGTGCTTTCTAAATTAAACTTATTTTCATAGATACATTCATGGAAGGTTTCGAATTTACAGAGCCATTTTAAAACAACCTTTTTTACAATACAAGTCATGCGGACGGACATGCGCAAACACATACTGTGTAAAAAAGATTTGCTTTTTTCAGAGAAGAAAAAAAATGAAGAAAATATTGCTCATTTCTCAGAATTCTCACAAATCCTGTTGCAAAAAAAATTGAGGAACAAAAGAAAATGTTTGCTCGAAACATAAAATTTGAGTGTTCATACATAATAACCAATATATTTCTTATTATTTTAAATAAGACATTTCGCTTTTAAAAATTGAGTAATTTAGTTCAAAAACAAGGATGACACAGTCATACAAGTAAAGCTCTAAAGTAAGAAGGAAGAACAAACGACCAATAACTATTGTACACACAAAAAGTGGTTGTCAAAAAGGTTAAAAATCAGCATGTTCTAATTGGACGTCGATACTCTCTGGTAAAGATTATAGAATTGCTGCGCTTTCAAAATGGTACTTAAATGCTTTGGGAATCATCATGGAAAGACTAAAATCTATAGGACAATTCTAATATGTATAAATTAACTAAAGGAGCTATTCATTACGGACCGGCGGACTGATCCAAATTATAGAAAAGCTTGTTGTTAAAAGTAAGAAAACACTGTAGGATATATATATATTTTATTTTGTTCTTGGTTTCATGATTATATTGTGAGATTTTTTGAATAAACACTTATTTTGTTCGCAATTTGTTTCTAGTTCATTGAATATAACAGAAAGAACATTCAATAGAAATTTTGATCCTTAAGTCTTTTTAAAAACTCGATGGTATTCTTTTAAAAACTTTTCCAGTATTGCTTCGAAATCTATTTATATCCGCTGGATTAGAACCTGTTCTCTGCCATACTGAATAATCATGTATTGGATCGTATTACCGGTATTTTTCACCAAATATTATAATGCAAATCATAAAATTATTACCAGTTTTGTTAGCCCAGAACTTCGGCCCCTCCATACGTTGCAATAAATAACAATTACCAGAATGTGATTCTTTCATCTAGAATTTGACTTTTTCAACGTGTTTGATTTAAAACTCTTTAAAAATCCATAAAATAATAATAAATACTAAGAAACCCACCTAATTTTTAATTTGTACATAACACTTTCACATATTTTATTTCTTAATATTTGAGCAATCAATAGTACGAGTTTTTTCTCTCATAATTATAATAAAAATTTTTCTTATAAAGATATTTAATCTATAGTGTTACTTGGATATTAGACCAGATTTTCATACTCTCTAATAAAGTAAAACTCTCAGCGGGCTAAAATAACGATACCCCCCATCAATCTCCTTTACCCCATCCTGTACCCTAACACTGGATGAACGAACTGACCAATAAATGAGTTCCAAGTAAGCAACTTAAATTGACGATAATTTTTCCCCAGTCATAATATTCACGTATATTCTCTATCCATTTATTATTTTAGGTGTTCTTTTTGACTGTGGTGTTTGGACTTTTTCATGGTCTTGTTTTCTTACCAGCTATGTTGAGTGTTATAGGTAAAGTTTTAAAAATTCTTTTATTACGTGGTAAAATGTATACATTGGGTTGTCCGTATATCTGTGCTAAGAAAGATAAATGAAAATATGCTCTTTAACTCATTTTGTCCGTTTTTCCATTTCATAATTTTTTGTGCTTTCTTCTTATGGATGATGTCATATTTGTTTTTAAAATTAGTCCAATAAAAAATTCTATGGATTTGCTAGGAAATTTTAATTGATGTCGCTGAAACGGTATTTTATGATAATTTATTTTAGGCCCCCAGAACCTTGATGAAGTGGGGTCCAACGCCCCAATTTCCTCCCCCACCTCCTCAGTGTCCCCCGCCCCCTCATCCCAGACATCGCCCGGCGGCCAGTTTGGAAAGCAGGGACAAAGAAATCTGTCTTATATTCAAGGTAAACTATTTAGGCATGTTGAAAGGTATTGTCTAAAATCACTTTTTTTTTCTCGGGCTCGGCAGCCACGCGTTAGTCTCAGGGAAATTAACTATTGACAAATTTTTAAAATCAGCCGGAAGGCTAAACCTGACCCAAATATGGCACTCAAACTGGTTTAAATTTGAGCAGCTGCCGAACCCTACTTTTTTTTCTTAAAAAACTAAAATCTTTTAAGCAAAAATAAGTTAATTTTGTCCTTAGGCTATTAAATAACGCCTTGATTTTTAATAATCCCAAACATTACTAATCTAAAGAACAAACAAAGTAGCTTTTTTGGCCATGAATAGAATTTTTAAGAATTTTTGGTTTGGAAATTATAATCTTAATTAAACCTATGATTCAAACTTTTATAGGTCAAATTACTAACAAATGATTTAATGTATGTTCAGAAATAAAACAAATAAATAATAATTATTAAACAGAATAAAAAAAAACATGAAATAAAGGTTTATTTTTCCTCTAGCTATAGGTATATTTCAGAAAAAGAAAAATCTTGGAAACATTGCATAGAATCCGGGGAAGAATTTGAACCTTTACTTTCTCAATCAGATGATTAAAATAATATAGAATAAAGTACATTTAAATTTCACCAACCCAGGATTGCAGCCATACAAGGGGTGCTTTCCCTCAAAGTGCCAGGCTATAGTAACACCACCTTCTCTCCTTATTTTTTAAAAGAAAACTGAGCTGGATCTTTAAATCATTTCAATGGTGCGCCAAATTGGGGTGAGCCAACTTTCCACCAATGAGAGTATAGCATTTTACGAAATGCCGCGCTGTGATTGGCTGAAATTCGGTGCACCCCGATTTGGCGCACCATTTAAATGATTTAAAAATCCAGCTCTGAATAAATGGTTGGGGTATAGTTTTGGGGTATAGTTTTTTTCCTTTGCCTTCTAACTGCGAAAGGGCCCTAACCCTGCGCCTGCGTGCCTAACCTGCAGGCAATGTAACCTAACAGAAACTGGCCCGAAAAATATAAAACCTCCCCCTTCATTTTTTTTATAATTTATATTAAAATCTTTGCACTAGACTAGGCACTTTAAGTGAAACTGCCTATAACATACCAATTCCAATATAGTCATTATTAATGGCATGTATAAATTAACTTTACATAATAAATTGCAAAAACCAGACCTAATATACAATAATACATTATGTCAAATAGGAATGCCATAAATTTCGCTTGCTTTTTATGCATAAATCATGAGCTCGGCAGCCGCGACTAAGCCTTACATTTAAACCTGTTTAAATGCTTTGAAAAAATATTTGAAAGGAGTATTGCCAAAATTGGGTCAGTTTTTTACCTCTAGCTGATTTTTTAAATTATAAAAGGTGGATTTCTCTAAGACGTACAGGCGTCTGACGGGCGGCTGTCGAGCCCTGCATAAATCATTTGTCTGAAATAAGCAAACATAAGCTTCCACGTTGCACTGTAATAAGCTCTAATTAAATGGCCCGGTTTTGGTAAGCAAATATTGAAAAATAATTGCCATAATAAATCTATAATACAAAGTAGAACGATGTCTGTCTGTCTGTCTGTCCGTCCGTCCGTCCGTCTGAAGCTTAAGATCTCAGTAACCACTGAACCGATCGGATTCTACTCTTTAGGGTATATTCCTATTGGTCCTGTGGTGGTTTTAAGCTATTTTCTTTGGGGGTGAGACACCCCCAACCTCCCCAAAAATGATAATTTCCCCCTCATTTTTTTTCTTTTTTTTTTGATGATGTATAATAATAATATGATGAAGATGAGGATCCAAAATTTTATTTTTTTTGATGATGTATAATTGTAATATGATGAAGATGAGGATCCTAAATTTTATTTTTTTTATGATGTATAATTATAATATGATGAAGATGAGGATCCTAAATTTTTTTTTTTTTATGATGTATAATTATAATATGATGAAGATGAGGATCCTAAATTTTATTTTTTTTGATAATGCATATAATGAAGATGAAGAATTACCACATGTATTACATTTTTTTTATTTTTTTTAATTACCTCTTGGGGCAAAGCCCCTAGAGGCTAGGGGCGAAGCCGCTAGTATCCTTATATTTAACTAGAAATCCACCCATCTACAATATATCAATCTATCCATCCTTCTTTGTATAAGTGTACCTGTCTATCCTATTATATAAAGTAGTAAGCTTTTTTTGTCTGTATCGAAGGATCTCGCTAACCGCTGAACCAATATGGTTCTCATTTACAGTGAAGCTTCTTTTAAGTCCAGGGAAGGTTTCAAACTATTTTGGCCGAGGGTATCTTTACTCTCCTAAAAAAATGCCCCCCTCGCAAAAAACAAATACTTTTTTTTTTTTTAATTAAATTTTAAAAGGGGGATGGCGTAGATTCTCCTCTTCCCCTATCTTAAGTGCTCCTAGAGGCTTCTAGGAGGCGTAGCAACTAGTCTATCTATAAAATCTTATCAATATCTGATTTGACAGCTAACTAAGAAATCCTTTTACAATATTTTCTCAGTCTTGT
>LS056590.1:0-12032 GCA_900241095.1 Acartia tonsa
AACTGGTGGCAAGTCCATCTACGGCAACAAGTTCGAGGACGAGAACTTCAGCTTGAAGCACACCGGTGCAGGTAAACCGATTCTTTATTTTGTTGGGTAACCTCGTCGCCCCTATCTTTATTAATATTCAAATCGTTGTATTTATGAAGAAACCTATTGTATTTTTCAAGCTAAAACTAGTTTTCCTCTTCGAAATAGTCTTAATACTAACCAATAGTAAGCTGCTTTTCTAATAATTAAAGACTGATTATTTTAAATGCTTTATATTATTGGACAGACATACTTGTATCTTAGAATATTGTCCATCTATTGATTTCAATTCACACACCAAAAGTTTATTAAAAATATAAACAATATAAATTCTAGCATTTATATCCTGCTCTATTGATTGTCTTTAAGTAAAACACCTGTCATATTGAACTAGGTAACTAGCAGGTTGGATACGGCCCAGAAATAATCGTTAATTTATCATATTATGAAGGTTATGTACTTCAATGGATTTAAAATACGTGGATATTATAAGATTTTCGCATACATTGATAAAATGTTTCTCCCAACTGGCTAATATTACTATACACATCCCCCCCCCCTCCTTATGACTTAAACCCATCACTTTCCCCCGACCAAGGAAGAACGTATTGACCAATATCTGAGGATCAGCAACCTGAATTGACGACAAAATTCCCCTTTTACAATATCTACGTATTCTTCATATATTTGTCAACTTTATATCTCCTCCCTCTACATTAAGACTGAAGTATAAACAACCACTGATAGTTTTTAATTATAGGTATCCTGTCCATGGCCAACGCTGGACCCAACACCAACGGTTCCCAGTTCTTTATCTGCACAGCCAAGACCAGCTGGTTGGACGGCAAGCACGTTGTCTTCGGACAGGTCGTTGAGGGCATGGATATTATTAAGAAGGTATGTTCTAGCTTTAGAATAGTTTATTTACAAGGCTACAAGATCTGACTAAAGGATAAGTTTTTAACTTTCATTTCGATATTTGTCTGTAAACTCTTTCTTAGCTTTAAAGATAATGGCGACTTTTCAGGCTGGGAGTTGCAATTTGCTGTGACTTAAACTTTAATTTTAAAAAAATATAATAATTCTGTCTTATTCGTTAGATTATAAACTTTGGGCACTGTCATTGATTTGTGTCGAGTTCCTAACAAGTAGTGTCCTTTTCTACCATAATTTTAATTTAACAGATTTCATTTAAATTGTTATTTTTTCAGACTGAATCCTATGGATCCCAGAGCGGCAAGACCAGCAAGAAGATTGTTGTCGCTGATTGCGGACAGTGCTAAGCATTTATCTATAGAGCAGCTTCGCTCCCAAACTTAATAATTTCAGCCTCTTATCTATCCACCTTTTAGACGATTTATCAAAGCTTATGTAATAACATTTATTAATAACTCAATCCCCCGTTATGATTTGTAATAAAAATGGATAATTTTTCATAAAGGGTTTTAATTT
Source organism: Acartia tonsa (assembly GCA_900241095.1). Taxonomy (NCBI): domain Eukaryota; kingdom Metazoa; phylum Arthropoda; class Copepoda; order Calanoida; family Acartiidae; genus Acartia; species Acartia tonsa. The sequence goes on from LS056590.1 coordinate 1,483, forward strand.
TCATAATATTTTAGGTTATGTTAGCCTTTTAGATAGAAAAGTACTTAATAAAAACATCTTTATTTATAAATTATTACCCCAGTAATTAACCCTTTATGGAAGATTTCCTATTTTTAAGCTTTCTGAAATGTTCTGAAAAGTTTGATGTGCTTAAAATGATATAAAATATATTAAATGGCATTTACTCCTTTTCTTTTAAACTTTAAATATATAATTATCTTTTTATATTTGTTGTACTATACCTACTCCTTAAGCATTGCTACTCTATAATTTTACTTTGTCAGACTGATCAGTTTTCCGAACAGTCATAGTTTTCATGGGAGCTATTTCATTGTTTTATTTCTTAATTTTTTTTCTCCATTCTTTAAATTACTTGCTTGGAGGTAGGGGACATTAATTATTAGTTTTTCAGGTGCCCGAAGTTTAAATATATACGAAATAACTGAATAATTTTATATATTTTGATTGGTTAGTAAAACCTTTTCATGTCGTAAATTTCATACCAACTGTTCTAATCCATGAAATGGATCGCGTAATAATTGGAAATATTAAACATCATTGTCTTATCCCTGTGGTGGGGGGAACAATATTTTAGGTACAAAATCTGTAAAAACGCACAAGTTAAGACTACTATTTTTGATTTTGTAAAGATTGTATTTTATGTTGTAAGGGTTGGGTTGACAATGATATCCTCCAATTAAAATCTGCTCTGATATTTTTGATCATTTTACAGATTATTTTCTCGACAAAGACGACATTTTGTTTAGTCAATGAAACTCCCCTTAGATTCTTTACCCCCTTTCCCTAATACCAATCTCCCTATTTACATTCAAGGGAGGTAAGTAGAGGTACGCATTATGGGAACAAAGGAGAGAGGGGAATATTTGAATTTCAAAATGGCGGGCCCAAGCTTGGTTGACAAGGGTTGCCGAAAATTTTAATTTTTTTAAAATTTAAAGCTATAAATTGGTAATGTTTTTTGTGTCAATTCTCCTGAATTTATGTATGTAAGCTGAAGGATATAAAATTAAATTTGAATTTCTAATTATTTGGTAACCATGATTTATACTATAAACAAAGCGCCCCTACACGGGCGTATCTTCAACTAGAATTAAATGTCCCAGTCTGACCAATCACAGCTAAGGTAGAAAAAATCCGCCAATAGCACTCAACCTAAACAAACAGCTGACCAATGAGCGCTCACCACCAGAAAATGCGCCAATAAAATTAAAGTTTTCCTTTAGTTGAGTAGCGTCTCTTTTGAAGGTGAAGTCGAGTTGGTGCAAAATTTTGCAGTTTTTTGCGTGAATTTCTGGTTATTTTTGATAGGTAGGTAAAATTGTGACATTTTTGCATATTTTTTGTCATTTTCTATAGTATTAAATCATCTACGCTAAATATTTAAGCTTATTAATCTCGAAAATTTACTATTTTAGTTTGAATTTTGCCGGTTAATGACCCGATTACTTTTAATTATAATTTTTATATGATTAACCAAATAAAAAGGACATGAAAGGCATTTTTGTTTTATTTTGTAATGCAATATTTTAACTTTTATTATTTTTGTCAAATTAATAATTAGTTGCCGAATAAAGCAGCATTTCCAATAGCGATTTTTTCGGCCAAAACAGCCTCAAACCAGCGCGCTCAAAATTTCTGTAAAGCTTCTTCTAACGCTAAATTAACGTAGGTTAACTGTTACAGATTTCTATTTGCTGATGTTAATCTAGATTCTATTTTTAAAATTTCTATTTAATTTTAAATTGGATCGCATCGTATTGTAGACAATTTTACGTGGTGGATGTTATAAAATGATATTATAGGACCTAAATTTGCTTTGTTGGCCCCGAGAATATTGAAGATCTGAGCCAACACAATAGGGATACACGATAATTCAGAATGGCTTACAACCGGTTAATAATCAGATTCGAAGCACGCTCGTCTTACTTAAATTATTAGTTTAAGAGATATTTAAATAAATGTCTATCACCGAACCTTAGATTATATTAATGAATATGAAATTCATAATTTCTTTATTAAGATGTTGTCAATTCTTAATGATTTTTTTTCTCATAATTTCTTGTACCTCGTGTTTTTTTATTTCACTTGAAATTTTTTTCTTTCGCAAGAAAAGTTTGCTTTCTCCTATATTTTTGGTAGAAACTAATTGTACTTTTTAATTATATGTCTTTCGTTTACGGAAATATATGCTGTTATTGATGTCAAAAAAGTAACACATTATTGAAAAGGCCGTTCAATTTCGGCTTTCAATCCGGTCCTCTTCGATTCGTTTGGAAAAGAAAATCTAAGTATTCTTTTTAAGAAATCAAATACAAAATTATTTATTTGAATGCATTTGGCTTGCCAGGTCAAAATAAAAGGATTTAAACCTATGATTTTTCATGTACGTATCCGTGGATAATTGTATTACATAATAAGAGCCCAATATAGAGAATTATTTCTTAATCTTTTTAAGTTTTAAGCCTAACATTCTAGAAAACATTTAAAGATATCAAAATAATTTTCCGGTTATTAGTTAAATATTTAAAGAAATCGATTAAGTGTTATTATTCTTAAAATAACACATCTGTTTACTACAAATATAATCAATTTGTGGTTATGATTCATCAAAATATAACCAGCCCTTTAAATTTTTTCAATGTTCTATATTGGCAGTAGCTGTTTTGCTTATTATAGCTGCCTTTTGTACTGTTTAAATGCTGTATCTTATAGACTTCAGGCACCACTTATAGTGTAATCAAACGATAATTGCTTTCTCTAAACCACCGCAAAAAATCATTTGATTTGTATATTTCCCCTTAGGTAGGTTTTTTGGCCCTTTAATGTGATCAATATCATGCACTAAAAGTTTGTACCTTTTCTAGTAATAAACTCAATATTTTTTTAACAATATAACCAATACGTATATTTTTATACACTTTTCTCTATTGACAACTGTTAAAAGCAGCGCATTTTACACTCTGAAACATAAATTGTCAAAGAAACAATCATTAACTTCTGCTGTATAAAACAATACTATTTTATTTTACTGTTATTGGTTTTATCATACTTTGAAATTTTGAATAAATTATTAGTTTCTAGTATTAAGCATCTTTTTTACCATGTAATTTGGTTGTGAACTTGTGTGTATTCATGTGTGTTAAAAAACAACCTGCCTTTTTGTTACCGTGTGGGTGTGCGTTTATGCGTCTGCGCGTATGAGGAATGAGAAAAATCTACCAACGCCCTTTGCGCGCACCGTGCATATCTTCCTTTTTGCACAAAGAATAGATTCTTTAGAATAGACAGACAACTAAACTGAATATTAATAGAAGGAAAGCATAAACGTCCATGAGTGGTTATTTACCCTCCTCATAATACCCCACTTGAAGTTTTAAAAATTATATGAGACTACACCCCTTAAAAGCTTTGAATCTCTCAATTTACAACCCTAAAAATAAAAATCTTGGATCTGATCGAACTTCTTCTAGTTATAAGCCTACTAATTTAATTTGAAATGATCACCCTTGCCTTTAGAGTTAACTCTTTGCCACGTGCATTAAGGACTTGCAGACAAAGGCAAATTAAAGTGTGTGTTGTGTAAAAGATATCTATTCTGTTTTTCAATTGTTTACGCAGAATTTTGCATGTTAAAATGCATCCCATCTTGTTATATTTTATTTGCAACTATTTGGCGAACTTTCAACAAAAATTTTGACCTAAAATTAAATTTCTGAAATTTTAAACATGCTTTCAATATTGTTGGGGTTTGTTACAATAGAATGACAGTATGGAAACAGTCCAATAAATGCAGTAACTATAATGTGATATTTACCTTATTTTCGCGCATTTATTTCCCCCCTTTTCTCATATTTTAAATTAGGCGAATAAGTATTCATACTAATTAAGCTTAACTTACTAATTAAAGAAATCTAGCAAGATTTTAAGCTTGTGCATTTACATACGCATATGTACCAAATCGTTTGAGCTGCTTATTATTTTTAAAAACATTTTTACTTGGTACTTTATTGTTTTGGTGACTATGAAACATAAAGGTAGTTGTGTATTTTTAATTTTTTGTACTCTATAAATTGTCTGAAATTTTTTTATACAGTTCTCCATTAGAATTAATTAAAGTGAGATTAAAATAGCCAATTTTAAAGAACTTAATTCAATAAACTTTTTGCTGTTTGCTGTTTTTTTATAATATGAATATTTTACGCACTAGAAGCACAGCTACTCTTTAACCAAAGAATATAAGTCTTTGTGGGTAGATTACTAAAATAAGTTATAGCTAAGCATTAGTTACAATAGATGCACATTTGTTTATTATGTATTTCATGCACGCTTCGCTACTTATGGACGGAATTCTCCTTGTTTATGATTTTCTAACATGATTTATTTAGAGGGGACTAGAAAGTTTTATTAAATATTAACTTAAATCATGCAACATTAGGGGTGAATTCTTAATGATAATAATTTTAGGGATATTTATTTGCATCTAACTTTTCTGTCTGTCAAAATAACATATTCAAATGGACTGACTATTTATTGTATATTATTTTAAATAAGGCTCAGAAGTAAAATTAAATTTAAATTTTTTTTTTAACTCTAGGAAGATCTTCTTTGGGCAAAGTATATTTTTTCTTAAGTTGCATTATCTATCCCTTGTCCATTTAAAATTATTCCCCCTACAAATTATGTCGCGTACTTAAAAAATTTTAGGGTTGATAACGTGGCTTTCGTTTGCAAGAGACATGGACAAAGTTATTTAAAATCCGCCAATGAACAAGATAAAATACTTGTAAGCTTATCATTTTTTCTGCTTTTGGGAAAACTTTGAAAAATAACCAAAAAAATCAGGAAAGCAATCTCCTAACTTTTCTATATGTTAGTTTTAATCTACCAAAGGATAAATTTGGTAGATCATGTAGAAAACAAGTTACAATCCTTTGACTTTCCCAACATTTGACAAAAATAGCATGCACTAACACTTCTGTATGTATCACAATATTAAACTATAAAAACCGAATATTCTTAAAACAATACAATTTGTCCCGTACTCCTGGCTACTATAAAACAATTTATATGCTATTGTGGCTTTTTACGCGTATGAAACAATGGGAAAATTTGTCGTCAATTTAGGTTGCTAACATGGTCTTCATTTATAGTTCAATTTGTTCATTCAGTAGGAGAGGAGGGTATGTTGTCTTGAGGGGATGGATGCGATGCATTGTAATTTTAGCCAGCTGCGAGTAACTCTTTATTAGATTATATGAAACTTTGGCGCAACATCAAAGCATTTATGATAGTGATAGTATGGGGAATTAAAGACACACTACCTAGCTAAAATATATGTGGATAAATACACACTTTCAAGGGATTATAAAGATTATTTAAACATTTGTTTGGAGCATTTTTAGAATTGTGTTACTTCATTCAAACTAGGATAACAACATTCGAAAAAATTGAGAGGAATATAAATTTAATTATAATTAGGTATCAACATTATCCAATGCCAATTTTTATTTTTTTGCTGATAAAATAGCTGCATAAAAGTTTAATATTCATTTTGCCTAAGAAATCACTAATTGCCTAATAGGAAAGAGCTTTTCATTGTCTAATGACGTCGCATAGACCTAAATTTTAAAAAGATTTGCTGTAAAAAAAAGTGGAGGTCGAAAGAGATTTAAAATGTAAAGCAGCAAGGGGTCAACATTTGAGAAAAATTAGTGCATTACTTTTCTAAAGAATTTTTCCTTTTGAATTCCACCGTTTTGGCTTGCTAGTCAAGAAATAGAGTGTAGTAAGGGGGTGTAGAAGGGGTTTAACGCCCCCAATTGAATTGAAATAGGGGCTTGTCTACCTTATTTACCCTATAAGTTTTTACCCCCTTCCCCGGTGAATCGTTGGTTATTTTTCTAATACTTAAATCTGTAGTTGCCATTTTAGAGCTTTAAAATTTTCATGATGAATAGATTATAATAAAATGAAAAGTTGAATATATTCAAAATTTATAGGTAGGTATAAAAATCCTGGAATATTTGGTTTAAAAATCATCTAAAATACCTTATGTGTTTCAGGATATTCCATCTATATACATGTGCTTTGTTGATTTCTAAGAATATAGAATAACGGCATTAGAACATCATAATTTTAGGCTATCACTGCCAGAAATTTTGATGTTATTTTAGTGTGTAAAAGAAGCTAAAGAAACAATGTCTTGCTTCATACCTATGCGAGAATTGTAGATAAATGGGCCTTTTGTTTTTAATTACCCACTTATTCTGTCTTTAAAAACTTGCTCTTTATCATTAAACATCTAATTTTTTGTATTTTCTTTTTTAACATAATATTTTATCTACATTTTTACCTATTCATATAGTAAAATTTTAATCCTTTTAGTAAAAACGTAATTCAATCTCTTTAATATCTCGCAATTTTAGTTAATAAAAGTCAAAATGTTAAAATATGTAGGTAAGGAATAAGAAAATATGAATCTCGCTAGGTATATATAGAAACATTATACTTCAAAATATTTATAGATAAAATTTTCAAATATTTTCCAATAAAATATTTACGTAGATGTTGGACAATCTTGGGCTTTTATATAAAGTTTACTAGGAGTAAAGCTACTCTATATATTTTCTTGAGATAGGAGATTGTAAACTTTTTACTTATCCATTTTATTAATATTAAAATATTAAAAGAAAATAAATATCACGAGAATGACCATCATATCTCATAGAAATTTAATATATATTAATGATATATAAAAGTCAATTATTCGATAATAATGAATTGCGATTTTGATAACTCAAATAATGAGTCACCTTTCATTTATGGATTTATTTAACGGAGATTTAATGTAGCGAGGTAATTCTACAAATTGATATAAATTCTCAAAATTACATTACCCCCTTTGTAGATTAAAGCTATTGGTTTAAATATTTGGACACTTACATTTTGAAACTAGCAAATCATAATTTAATAAAAAAGTACCCTAAGTTTGTAAGCCAACGAATGAGATTATGTTGTATTAAACTTTAGGTTACGGGTACCAGTGTAATTTACATTCGAATATCCCCTCCCTCCCTAACTTTTAATGACTGATGTTTGTAAACCCAAGAGTTGAGCTTATCAGGTGAAAATTAGGATATTTAAGGACGATTCCAAGAAAGATTAGGTATTGGAGAATAACATCTAAGTCGCAGGCTAGGTTAAAGTAAACTCAACCGTCTTATTACGAATTGAAACAACTATAGAATTGACCCTTCAAGATAATTGGGATGCGAGAAATTTTTGCCCCATAGCGCTCATTCATAGGATTAGGACTATTCAGCGATTTTATTTTTTTTGTTTTTGTGAATTTATTTAGTTTTTAGGCCAATTTCTTTAAGAAATCAAACATAAATTCTATTTAAACAGACGAAAGTACCGTCCAACTACAAATGTTCAGTAACGTCGCTACTAAAAAATCACTTTATGGATATTGCAAGAACGCTTTATTCATAGACTTGCCTATAGCATATAGGAGTTAAGTAAACATTTAATTGGGTGGTTTCTAAACTTTACAGTTTAAGTAAACATAACAACAAACCATGGCTCGGCATCCGCGCGTCAGCCGCCTTTAATACTCAACGAGATAAACAATTTACATTTGAAAAAAAAACAACTGAAAATATAACCTGACTTGAATGAATATGGCACCCCACTTTTCAGGAAATGTTTCAAAGCATTCAAATGGGTTTTAATTTGAGGCTTAATCACGGCTGCCGAGCCCTACAACAAACTAACAGCAATGTATATGAATCAACTTTCTTCATATATGACTTTGAATTTGTTGTTTATTGGCGTATGTTGAATATCCTAAAGCATTTTTTTTTCCTGCAAAAATTGTCTTTTTTGATGTTACGTACTTTTGAAAACACTTTGCTTTATTTCAAGAATGATATGATAAAACAAATATACACACAATTTGAAGCAGAATGGGAACTAAATTTCATGCCTAATTTTCTTAATTTTCTCAGCTCTAATTACAAATCTGCTAAGGAAATATAATTTTTCTCATACAAAGCAACAAAAGCCTAAGAAGTATTTTTTCTGGTTAAGATATTTGAAGCAGTGATTTTTAAACTGTTTTTATTTGTAGAATATGATATTCTAGCAGCTTCACACACAGAGGCCTCTAGGGACACTCTTAGTGCCTAAAAATCAAAATGTATTTTATAGAATTATCCCTTTAAAATTAAAGAATTGTGTGTATATTCTTGCTTCAAAATTAAGTTAATTATTCTATTTTAAATGAGATAGGATTGAAAATTGATTTTAAATTCAGGACTTGAAGGCACGAAATGATAATTTGTAGCATTCATTAAATTCCTTTCACAACAAGTTTGGAAATGGTTTCTAAAACGATAAAATGTAAGGGTTACAGTTTAATCTTGACATACTATTGTGGTGCATTTTTGCTGTGTCTATAGTATTTTATTACTTTTTCAATTACTTTCAAAGTTGTTGATTGACTTTAATTGGTGTCGCATAATGATTTAATTAAATGTACTAAAAGTGATACAATAGAGAAAGGCTAAATCTAATTTCAAAAATAAGGTCAAATGAATTATAGAGTAGTTTTTCATTGGCCAAAACCAATTTCATTAATGGAGTAACGGTTGGACAAATTGAAAGAAAATTGAGAGACGGACAAACAGACACTGTGTATATGTTATAAAGCTGCTGTGCTTTAAAAAAACATGTCAATATGGTGGGAGTAACCACAACAAAAAAGTTAAAGAAAGAAATGTTTGAGTAAGAACATAAAAAGGAAATTGATTTAAACCCTACAAATGGAGAAACTTCTCTCAAATTTAAATGTAAGATATATCCATAAACAGACAGACTTACAAACGGACAGACTAAAAGCGATACTAAAATCATCTAAAAATGCTCTTTTTACAAATGATCTTAATATCAAAGAAAGGGAAAAATTTATAAACTTCTCCTGATTACGATTTGAAAATTTGTTCCTTACGTTGATTAAAATTGGTTGAAAAGTTTAGACACTGCTAGTTTAAACCAAGCAATCAAGGTTTAATTAATGCACCAAATATTTTTAAGACTATGTGTTTTCTATAAATGAAATTTTGGACGGTCTATCCTTATCTTTTTTTTAACACAACGAGAAACAGACAAAAAGAAAACAAATAAAAGTTATTTTCTCTGAGGAAATGTAGAATATGAAAAGCTTATTTATTACATATTCAAGCAAGCGTACTTTTTTACATAGTTGTGTGTTGTATAACTTGCAGGGAAGGGGAGGGAAGGGACATTGGACTCTAAATTATATTGGCAATCAAAGAATATAAAAATTATATCTCATTCATTGGCATAAAAACTTTGTCCAAACTTTTCCACCAATGACTTAAATCTACAGAAGGAATAGTTTTGATATCTTATTTGGGGATTTACAATCATTTATAGACCATGCCTTATACCTGAAAATTCCTAGTAACTTGTCATAATAAGGAGCCTAATGATTATATTTCACATGTCAGCTTCTTATTACCTACCTAAAAGAAATGTATTTTTCTGTATATTTGCGCCTCTGTTATAGGGCGTATTTACCTTTTTACTATTATACTAGTACCCAAAGTTTTAAAACTCCGTTACCTTATTCGTTGTCCATAAAACTGTATCTATTGAATTTTGAATGGTTACTTCCAAACTAGAAGTGCCTAAACTTTTCAACAAACAGTTTTGACATACAGAAAGGATTTTTTGTTTATTATCATTGGGGCTGTATTTTAATTTATCGTTAATTGTCTTTTCCCTTAAGATCACTGCCTATAATAATTTCTAAGGCTTAAGTTTAAATGTTTTAGTTTTATATTACTTAAAAGCTATAAGTTACAAGTTAAATATTTTTACAAGTTTAGCTAATATCTTTCCAATATTTACTTTCCTCATTTATGGGTTCGCCTACATTTCCGCTTTATGTATCAGATTATGAAAATCTATAAACCGGAATATAAATTGTTGTCGGGCAAAAACTGCGTTTTTCTTAACAACAATTAGTTTTGGATATTGTGTATTTTTCCGGATATTAAACACTTAATTGAAATAATTAACGCGGATGTAATGAAACACCCATGGATAACATTACTAAAGTCAATATTATTCTTACAACGTTAGGTTGGGTAAGAGAAAATTTCACTTATTTAAAGAAATACAAGACTTAGATATTATATAAAGTAAAAAGCATTTTTAAGTGCCCGAAACCTTACTTTTCATATTTACAAGACAAAATATTTTGAGGTTAGTCCTAAAGTCCATAAGTCACATTTGTATGACAGTAGCAGGCTTGTTTTGACATAAAATCTATACCTAGTGATTTTATGATTTTAAATAACTCTAGAAATGATCTTTGAAAATCTAAACAGGTGTGACAATGACAAGCTTATGAAAGCTATTTTGGAAGATTGGGGGGGGGGGGGGGGGGGGGGGGGGGGGGGGGGGGGGGGGGGGGGGGGGGGGGGGGGGGGGGGGGGGGG
>LS056591.1:0-12031 GCA_900241095.1 Acartia tonsa
ATTTTTTAAAAATTTCTTTTCTAGCTGTCTACTTACAGCCATTATTAATTCCTAGGATAGATAAAAGTCAATTTTAATTTTTTTGGATGTCCCACTGGATCCCACTGTGAGGCCGACAAATTGATGTACATCCCCAATGATGATACACACAATTAGCTCTTCTGTAGATTACAATTAATCGTTAAAACGTTTGGACACTCAATTAAATGAACCAACCAATAGAAATTTAATAAAGTCCCCAAGGTTGTTAAGTCAATGAATAAGAACGTTATTATAAGAGTTTGGAGACCAGTTTATTTTTCACTCCCTCCAAGGAAATAGTTGACTTGTACTTGCTCAAGTTTTTGTTACTTACATCTTGCATCATAATGTAATCTTGGATGAAAACTTTTATAATTACATAACAACAAGGCTAGACACCAACCATAGATGCGTAGATTTTATTAGCAAAATAAATCATCAACATTTTGATTCAGTGATTCAAACCTTTTTATGTTATGTTATGTACAATAAAAGCAAACATTACAACTTTTCAAAAATGTATGAAAAATTCATAATGCTGTAGGGTGCCTATACTTTTTAAAAATCAGTTATTTAATTATTTATTGAGTGAGTGTCTCACACTTTAAGAGATGCTACGATCCACAAAAAACTTTCATCGGATTAGAACTCCTGCAGTCTTTATATCAACATTGTTTTTATTCCAAGAAAATTTTTAGAAACAGGGAAAACATAGTCCAAAGAAGAAACTAAAATGCAAAATTTGTATCTAATGAAATAGATTAGAAATTTAAGAACATATGGACTTTCAGAAAGTTTATAAGACATTTATTCAGGAAGCTAAAGGGATATGACAATGGCTGACAAATTGATGTACATCCCTAATGATGATACACAAAAAAATCCTTGCTGTAGATTACAATTAGTGGTTGAAACGTTTGGACACTCAACTTAATGAACCAATCAATCAAATTCATTAAAAATCCCCAAAGTTCAAGCTAACGAATAAGAAAACGTTATCATATATTTTATCAATTAAATTAGTAAAAATATATAAAAAATATATATCTAGATGGAGCAGTATTTGTTGAAGAAATAAATGATTTCCGATATAAATATTATTATTGGATATAAAGGTTCAGAGAATGTGTGGGCGAGAAAATTAATCATTTTTATTGTTTATCAATTTCATGTATGTATTCTTAGTATCGAAGCATTTTTTATTATTAGGGAGGTCTGTCCGTACGTCATTAACGGTTATTTCTTTTTGGTAATTTCACATGTTAGAATTGTCCTACATCCTATCAAACTCAACATTGTGATTCCTCTAATGTATAATAAAAAGGACATGGCACTTATCTAAATCTTTTTTAATCACTTTTGTTTTAAACTATAAAAAATATTTGCCTACTAAATATTTTGAAGAAAAGCAACGAGTTTTAATCCTTATTCTTTATTCAAACCACACTAATCCATCTTGACCTTTGCAAAGTACTTGATTACAAAAATGGAATTAAAAACTCCTATTTATGATAGAAAACTAAAAGTTTTGTACTTCATTTTATGTCAATTAATTTTTTCCTAGCAGTATAAAATTTAAGAATATTCTTAAAAGTCCTAGTAATAGATTTATAAGCAATAAATCGCAGAGACCCTTTAGACCCAATACAAAGTCGGTACAGGGTCCACTCCCTTTGGACAGAGTTACACCTAGATCTGCTGCCTCTATTCTTTTACTTTAATCAAAATATCCTACTCAAATATGCCTTGAGGATGGTTGTATGTTTGTCTGTAAGTCCCACTGGAAACATGAGACTAAATCCCTCCACAATGTTTATTGCACATAGCAAATTCGTATCGGATTCAGATAACAGTCTCATGAATACAATAAGGTAAAGTTGGGAACTTCAATCCAATTTGGTGTGATAGAGAAATCTATTCCAATGGAAATATTATTATTTGGATCCTACACCAGTTTTTCATGTTCTCTAATAAAGTGAAACAAGCATCGGGCTAAAGTAACGATTCCCTCCTTCCACCCTCTTTGCCCCATCACCTCCCCTTCTACTGGATGAACGAACTGGCCAATAAATGACAGGGGAAAAAAGCAACCTAAATCGACGACATTTTATCCCCTGTCATAATATCTAAGCATACTCAACATCCATTTCTATTCCCTTTTTTGAACATTCAATTTTGAAAACAGTGTTATTGATAGCCTTAGGTAAAACCGTAAACTTTAACTTAATTCGTTAATATATCACGGTTTAAAACAAAAAAGATATGATTTAATGGTACTTTTTTGTTTTAGTTTTAAAAGCACAATAGGGTAAAAAATACAAGCAAGTGACAGAAATATGTATTTTTATTTTTGTAAATATGAAAGGAAAAGAGGCGTTATTTAAGCCAGTTATCGGTTTGAAGAGTTAAACCAAAATTTCCCCATTAGTGTCAGTTTGATCCAAATTTTGCTTCAATTAAGACATGTATACATGAAACAAATTGATTTAAAAACGGTTATAAAAGACTGGAAATTTATTTAAGATGTAAAAGAAAAAACAGTTTTAGATTCTGTAAATTAAATTTTTTTCCTTAAAGAGTTCCCCCAAAATGAATATCGTTTTCTATTAGATGGTTAAATAAATCATAATAGCATCTAGTATATCCTTGATCAGTTTAAGTTCCCTACTCTTGTATATTGTGTATAGCTAGGCTTAAAGACAAATTCTCAATATTTACAAAACAAAGCCGTAGTTTAGACATTGGAGAACTTTATACATTGACAGAGGCTTCGCCCCATTCAATAGGGTTGGTGTTCCAAGATCATTAAATTTCTTGAAAATGTTTGTATAGACCTAAACTTAAAGGTAAAAGAAACAGTTATAGCTCTATTTCGATGATTACTTAGCGACTAGCGCATAGGCATCCATGGTGGGGAGTAAAAGGGGGATTCCCCCCCCCCCACTCCTTTAATCTTAGAAAAGCCACATTTGACAACCCTTTAAAATTATAAAATACATTAGATTAACCCCCTTAAACTTTTAAAACCCAGCATTTAAACCCTTTAAATAAAAATCTTGGACGTCCCTGGACTATCGAGACAGGGGGAGGGGTAGGGGTTTGTCAAGGGATGTTAACAACGCCCTATAAATATATTTTTAAAGTCTTAGTGAATTACTTCAATTTTCAAACAAATCATGTAAAAATTTCAGTGCAATCTCTCGACAGATACTTGACATAAACCATTTTAATTGCAAAAATATCAAGAGTAATTTTGTTTATGTTAATGAGTGGTCAAATCTTTATGAGGTAAAATTCTAATATTATTAACGACGTAACGGTTTAAAAAGTATTTTCCTACCTGGAATACTGAGATTAAGGAAGTTTTTCTCCTTGCCACCCCCACCAGCATGATGCTTCGAGTGCTTCGACTTGGAGCCTGGAGCCTGCTTGCTTGATTTCATTCCACTGGCCATTCTAGAAAGCATGTGTTCTAATAAAAGATAAGAAAGGGAGTAATAAGAGAGGAGTATGTTGCGCTTAAAATCCGTAAAAGTGTGAGTTTTAAGGCTTTAAAATAATAGTAGTACGATAATATTCACTAAATATGTGTATTTCTTATTGAAAAGAACTTTAGACAAATTTAAAAATAAAGTTAACATAAATCTTTATCCGTCTACTACTGTTTTTAACTTAAAACTCACAACCTTTACGGATTTTTAGCGCAACCTACTCCTCCCTTTTTCGCGAATTTTCTGTAAAGTTATGTGTTACCATTTAGTCAACTTCGCTTATTAAGTCAAACTGTTCTTAATTTTGACCAAATCTTAATTAGGAACAGTTTGACTTAATAAGCGCATTCGTCAAAATGCTAACATAATCTTTACGCAAAATACGCAAAAAAATTACCCTCTTCATGAATCATGCTTGCAAAAAGACTATGTATGTGTTACATGAAAAAATCTAAATTATTGTTTATATGAAGCTTTGGATGGCCCAATGAAAGCTTTGGGGTATTTTTTTTCTTATTGGGAAGGTAAGTTTAAAAGTTGCTGCTGAAAAAAGAAATAATAATGGATTTAATTTTTTTTCAATAATCTTTAAATTTTGAAACAAAAAAATGCTTCAATGTTTTATTTGCATTGTAAAACTTTTTAAAGAAACACATTCCTTGAGATTTGCTATACCAATCTATTTTTCCTGATATCTTGGTTGTTTGTTTATCCTGACTGGCATGACGAGTTGACCCATGCCCAGCAAGTTTCCTTACCAACCTCTCATATATATATATCTTAGTGTATCTACATTTTTCTGAAATTATAATTGTATTATATTTTAGTTTAATATTTAAGAACAAGAACAATTTTGTGCTGTGTATAATATCTAAATATGTTTTAGCTTTCTGCTTTCCGCATATAGAGCATTCCTGTTTAAAATGTAACTTGCTGCATATGTCAGAGAGATGGAGATTGATGAACGGACATTTCCAAATCGTAAGTTAATAGACCCTACATTTATTATTTTATGCCATGTGACTGACTAAACAGCAATAGGTATGCTATCAGGTGTAAATGGTATCAAATAGTTTCGAACCTGCACATTTCTTGACACACTAGTGTGCTAAAAAGCTGCGTATTTACTTTTTTTTTATTAAAAAAGTATATAAATAAAAAAAATTTTACCTTTATAATATATTCCAACAGAAATTATTCATTTATTGCAAAATAAAATAAATCATCATCAATAGAAATTAATTAAAAGTCATTTGAATAAAATTCATTGTTCTGCACATCAAAAGCCCTCATTATCAATTGGACAATGCCAAATTATGAAAACTCGAGCCAGATTTTAATTTAATTTTGTCAATTGAAAAGGTTGAAATTTTTATTATCAATACCTAAAAGTGCACAGTAGAGGGTTCCAAAAATAAAAGTTTTTTACAAAAATATTGAAACTAAAAAGAAATAAATATTGAGAAAAATTAAGTAAGTAATGTTGAAAAAATCTAAATTGAAATGGGTAAGGGTTAATAAAAAAATCGTTAAGCGTTAATTTGTAATATTTGTATTTATGTTTTTGCCCCCCCCCTCAAAAAATATCCGATTCTCCAACCTTAATTTTTTTCCTTTTCGAACTTAAATAAATAATGGAATTCAACTCCCCACCACCTAAAGTGCCTCTAGAGACCTTTAGGGGCGTGGCCGCTTGTATAGAAAACAAGGTCCTATGAGTGGACACTTAACTTAACCTAACCTATTTTAGACCATCTTATAGGTTTTTTAAATGCATAATTTACATTCATATCTTAACCTTACCTAATGTGTATAGAAATACTTAATTGAATTAATATTTTAACACTACTGCGTTTGTCCACTCCTACGTTTGGGACTCCTGCGTTTGTCAGGGAACCGAAAACAACAGTTTAATTATCAGTTTAAATTCAGTCCTCTCCAGAGATATTTTAAATACAACAATTGGATCAAGTCGAATATACGACAAACGTAATTAAAGATTAATCGCCAGACAAAATAAAGCATTTTTAGGACAAGGCTTAAAAATAATGTGGCATAGCCAATTTTTAAAACCTTTAGAAATATTGAAAAAAATTGTTGATGCTTCGATAAGAGGTTCAGAGCCCTAGGTTGATATAAATTAGGAAACTTTATTGTCATTTCACACCCCAAAACGATGGGTTTTAGCAACCATCAAAATTATAATTAAATATTTGTCTTCGTATATTAGACTTAATCCAAGCAATTTTCTCTCCCTTTGGAGTGTAGGAGAGCTGCTGGTTGTGTTCCTGTTCCTGGTCCTGCTAATTAGCATTGATAAAAATGTGCAATTATGGCTGAATATCTAAATAGCGAGAAATGCAGAATAGTTAATGAGTAGATGTTGAGTGGGAAAGGGATATAAATTGTAAAAAAAAATAATTTTTGGATAGAATATGTAATTTGGCAATTGTTCGGCTCATTAAAAAAGAATTTTTGTTGATCTGCATATTTTTTTTGCAATGATGACATAATATTCTTGTTTTATTGAAATAATATCATTAACATTATTGGATGTTTTCATTGAAGGAATTTTTTTCTCAGTGTTTTTTAGTTCGAAGATTTTTTCTCTCTTATTGTTTTTAAAAAAATAGAAAAAAAACATGAAAAAACATTAGAACATTGAAAAACTTTAAAAGGCTTTAAAAGTTACATTAAAGACATAATCTTCGTGGGAATCGCCAAAACTTTCTAGTGCTTGTAAAAATGTTAGTAGTGCATGGAAACATTACCTCAATTTTTTCATTTTCTACGCTTCTAGGAATATCTAATTTGATGTTTAAAAAATTGTATATTAATATAATTTGTATGAAATACATCCTCCCAGAATACTTGAGAAAATGTTAAACTTGTTACTCTCAAGAATATTAATTTAGTGGTTTACAATACAATTTAATTTTTTTTCTATAAATTATTCAATAACGTATTTTAAAACCCTTCATAAAATTGGGACAAATGCATCTTAAAAACCCTTCTATAAAAGTAACAGGATCTCTGTGTGTATCAAAGGATCTCGCAACCGTTGGACCGATATGTTTCTCCTTTACAATGTAGGTCAATGTACTCCTCCCGATTTCTTATTACCTCTCTTCAGATTTTGATAAATACTGAAGCTTTTGAGTTTTCCATTAAAGGGAAGCTCCACATAGATCCCAGGTTGGGGTTAGGATATTAATCAGCCCTTCCCTACCCCTTAGATTATAGAGCCCCTAGATGATAGGGACACATCCGCTAGCATCTATAGAAAAAAAGCAATTCAAAAGAATTCTTTTAAAAACGCATAAAAACTGTACAATATATTAATTTTAGCAATGATATTACCCACCATTGATCTTTTTTGTGTGTTTTGTGAAACTAATTAAAGAAATTACTCTCAATAGCCTCCAATTAAGGAGAAAAATAGAAACAGGTTGAAAGAACGAACAAGAAAGAGAGTTACTGTTAAGTGTTTTTCAATCCTAAGAGAAAATAAAGAAAATATATGTTTTTTTTCTCTCTCAAGAGGTTATACTCTCAAAACAAAAAGAAAACTTGATAATAACAATATTTCACAACAATAATGGATATAGGCTATACGTGGATATTATGACAAGGAAAAAAATTGCAGTCAATTTAGTTTGCTAACATGGACATCACTTGGTAAGTTCATTCATCCAGTAGGAGGGGAAGGGATTTGGTATGAAAGCGGATGAGGGTGATTGTTTTTTGAGCCAGCTACAAGTTTCAATTTATCATAGTACATTATAATCTGGTGTAAGATCCAGGTAATAATAGAATTTTTGCTATTAATGGACGTAATTATCTTTTTCTCCCTATTACACAACTTTAATTAATGATAATTAACTATAGGACTATTATAATGTAGAAATATATGTAATCAAACGAGAATAAGTTGATATAAGGTATCTAAAAACAATATATATAATCATTATCATCAGATGTGGGTTAAGAACCCCGCAATTCAATAATAAGAAATGTATTTAATAAATATATGGAGAGCCCGAGTTTTATGTTGTCCCCCGCTGTTTTATTGATATACATAAATGATACTCTGCGCAGGGAGGAAGGGGACATTGGTCGGTTTATTACAATAGTCCCCAAAGTTATATTATAAAGTTTTCTTATTAGTTAGCTTAACAACTTTGAGGACTTATATTGAATTTTGATTGGTTTGTTTGTAGTCTCCACACATGTCAACTACTAATTGCAATCGACAGAAGGGGTATACTGTGCAGCTTCATTGGGGATGGGCATTAATTTATCGGCAATTGTCTTATCCCTTTAAAACCCTGGATACTCTGGCTATATTTATACAACTATTGCATAATGTACTCTGTGTATTGTATTATTTCATACAAAAATTTAGGAATTATCACCAATAAATCATAATCTTTTTAAACATCGCCTCAATTCAATAATTCTTGTGCTTTCCCTTAAAGTGCCTGGCAAGCACAGAAACTACCCTCTTTCTTATTTTATAAATAAAATGAAAATGATGGGTGAGGTAGGAGGATATGTTCTATTACATGCTGCGGGGGTCTTAACCCTGCGGAATCTATACCTGCTTCCCAGTACCCAATATAACCTAACTTGATCTTATATGATATTTAAAACTAACGAGAAACTCCTTTCCCCCTTTATTTCATTTTTTTTCAGGGAGATGGGTTCTGTGCCGAAATAACAAACAAATCCAAATCACAAAAAAACAATGGATACAATATTGTATGAATAGCAAAAAGATGTCCATTTAATCCTTTTTTTTCTCAAGAAATATTCTGTCAGTATGTAGTTTACAAACATGTAGAGTAAGATTAATTTATCTTTAGATTGCCAATACCTGCTTCCCTGACTAAATTACATCTTAGTAGATGGATATTTGAAAAAATAATAAGGCTGGATTTCTGAGATATTTTTGGATCTGTAATATAGGTGTGATTCTGGTATGTTTAAGAAGCAAAGCAACTTTGGTTAGATTTACTCTGATAGCTAGGAAGAGGTCAATGACAGATAAATTCATCTTCCTCCAATATTCTTAAGTTATGCAAATTACACCTCAAAAGAATAAAAGGGGTATGGTTTTATTTGTCTTTCCATGACTCAGGAAGGAAGGCGACATTGGAGCGTATAATATTCTGGTACCTGAAGTTTTGTTATCACGCTATCTTATTCATTTGCTCCAAAACTTTGATGATTTTTTTTACCTATCAACCAATAATTACAATCTACAGAAGGAGTAATTTTGTTTATCATCATTAGGAGTATAAAAAATTTTATTTTAAAATTCAAGCTTTGACCTATTTTTATTCCTGATTTAGATCCTAATTTTGTATTGAAAATGTGTGGTATAACAGCCATATTTGTGTTTTCTTATGGTAATATATGTATAATATTCACAATAAAAGTAAATCTATGTTTGCAACAATTTAGCGTTTAGAAAATTTAGAGTGTTTCATGAACCTAGTAGTCTATACATAAGGCGGGTAATCTGTTTTTTTTTTTAAGTTCTCAATTTTCATTTTGTAATATAATTTTTCATTGAGTTCTCTTATGCAAATTTAAAATGTTTACCAAAAATATCTTAGATTTTAACCCCCCAAAACATTTTATTACCTTGGCACACCTAAAAGTTTTGAGGGAGATATAACCCCCCTCTCAAAAAAAACTTTGTAATCACTTTGGCCGAATGAAATATCCATGTCTGAAAAGTCATAGAATGAAACAGTTTAAAGCATACATTTTAGGAAAGGATTTTGTAGTAAGAAGTAAAATTTGGTATTCAAAATAATTTGAATATTTTGTGTTTGATCTATTCCTCTTTTCAAATATTATAATAGGCAGTTGATGCCTTTACCAATATTCTAAAATAAAATTCATCTTTTTAGGTAAATTATATTCTTGGATATTCACAGGTCTTTGTTTATACAATGCAAGATTATCAGAAATAAAATTAACAGAAAGGCAAAGAAAGAATTGTTATAATTATTAGATTTTGTAAAATAGAAATCATACTGAGGGTAGCATGAGATAATTTTGATATTATATTCTTTTGAATTTGAAAGTAAGGATTTAAATAAAGTAAAAAAGGCCAAAAAAGTAAAAAAAAAGCAACATTTGGAACCAAGATAGGTTAATTAACTTATTTACAAATATAAACAAATTGCAGGATGTAATGTCCGATAGTTTTATTCTTTTTTTCAGGAGTGCTGTAGATGGTATCACCCACAATTTTTTTCTTCAGGATATCAATACCAATGCTGGGTTTTGATTCCCCTTTCCAAATAACTGGACATACAAGAAAAGCAATAATTTTATGTATGATAGTAAAAAATTACAGCCTAAATAATAAACAACTTTATGTATCAAATAAGAATAAAGATATCTGACATAATTTTAATTATAATGATTGAATGTTGTTAATTATCCAGGGATCAAAAGGGATAATACAATTGACAATAAATTTATCTACTTCCCAATAGATAATAAACAAAATTATCCCTTATGTAATTTAAAATTATTGGTGGAAAAGCTTAAACACTGCTAGTTTAAACCAATCAATCAAGATTAAATAAAGTAATAAAAGTAAGTTAGCCAATAAGGGAAAGTTTTTATAAACCTTTGGGTTCAAGTATAGTTTATTATTTAATGTTACTATCTATTTATTATTCCCTACCTTCCTGCAATCATCTCCATCCCACTCTCTTATTATAGTCACATCAAGTGATTCCCATAAATGTCAAAATCAGGACATCCAATTTATTTTCTCCAACCCAATCATTTCTTACTATAGTATCTGGTATATTTTATCATTTTCCTTTATTTTCTACCTCTATATTCTCCCTATTATTATTGGTTTTGGAATCTTATTCTAATGGATATATTATTACTTGGATCTTACACCAGATATTCAAGTGAAATACGCTAAAATAACGATTCCTCACTTTCACCCATCCACTCCCCTCTTACTGGATGAACAAACTGACTAATAAATGACAGGTGAAATTTCAACCTACATTGACGACAATTTTTTCCCTGTCATAATATCCACTTATATTCTACATCCATTCTAATTCTTTATAAAAATACATATTCTTTCTTAATTTCTTTCTCAATGCCTTCTTTTATATTTGTATTTAGTAAAAATAAAAAAAAAATAAAACGCATACCAAATAAATCCTAGGAGAAGAAATGTTAATGTGTACATAAGAAATATCAATAAACAATATACAATAATAAAAATGAGTGGCAGAGCGCAAAATATATTAAGAAACAAAAAAAATATTTTTTTTAGATTTGATAGTTTTTCATTATCTATGATTACTTAGACTAAATTAAAATCAATCATAAATAATATATTTTTAACAATTTTAGGTAAATTTAAGTAAACTGCTCAAATGCTGGAAACTGTTTAAGGACACCTTACATTTTAGGACTGATTGTGATTATAGAGCTGCTCCACTTATAACATTGTAATTTGTTGTCCTAGGAATCATTATTCAAAAAATCATATTAATAGTATAACATAAAAAATGTTGTCAAAAAAGTAAAAAACAAGAATGTTTTGCATGGACGTACGGCCATTCTAGTAACCTTTATCTAGTTGCTAGGCTTTAAAATCTACCATTACTGCAGAAATCACCATCTCAAGTTTAAAATCAATAGAACAATTCTAATATGCCTTAATTAAGGATAAGAGCTATCCGTTACAGACAGACGGACGTACAGACGGACCGACCCTTATTGTTAAAAAATATCAGTTTGGGTCATAGAATGTAACAAAAATTAATGAAAAATAGGATGTTCTTCTCTAAACCATTCCCTACTGCATTTAATGTGTATAAAATGAGTTTAATGTATTAATAGTATAACCAAAAAGGTAGGAATGAGCGTGAAACTTAAATTGCCAATCTCTGGCTTTATGAGGCTTAAAAGTTGAGAATACTTAATGTTCAAGTTTATCACCTTTACATTCTTATCTTTTACTATTTCAACAATTTCTTTGCTTTTCACAAATTTTGTGCTGGTTTTATTTTAGAGGTTTCTTTTAGTAATGCTAAATTTTGAGCATAAGTCAATGTTACAATTGGACACGAATGAATATAGAATATACGTGGATATAATGACAGGGGTAGAATTATCGTCAATTTAGGTTTCTAACATGGACATCATTTACTGGTCAGTTCATTCATCCAATAGGAGGGGTGTAATGGGTTAAAGAGGCTGGTTAGGGGGATCGTTATTTTTGCCAGCTACAAGTTGCAATTTATTTGAGTACATGATAATATGATGTAAGATTCAAGTATTTGGACAGGTTTGTTCAATAACAGCGATTCAATTTTATCTCAGCATTAGAGTAAAACACTAGAGGAAGAAAGGGTTAAATATCTGTATCTCCCCATCGCAACCGCCTTGTGCAACCTTTCTATTGGGTCATTGAAAATCAACCAATTGTGTCGCTTATATTAACACAGCCAAGTAGCAGA
>LS056592.1:0-12031 GCA_900241095.1 Acartia tonsa
AATCTTGGCAAACCAAATGAATAGAAATGAAGGAAAATTTAGGCATTTAAAATTCAAATTTTTCTTTCGTTTCAACTCAGACTGTTTGCAAAGCATGTTGATATAAAAATGTTTGTTTGTAAAGATCGCATAAACAGATATTTTTAACAATTAAATGATTTAATGATAATTATATTTAAAGAAATACATGTTATTTTATAGGAAATTGTATTTGAACTATAGAGTAGCTTTGGTAATGGAACTGATTAAAAAGAAAATGAAGTAAAAAATTTGCAATGAATGCCTTACGTGTTGTCCTTAATTTTTTCACCCAATTTTCATAAAAAAATGTCTTATGTAGGAAAACTTGTTGCGTTTAAAACGAATTAAAGGGATGTGTGATTTTTAAAAATAAAATAATCAAATACAAGTTTAGTGGCCATTTCTCTTAACCAAGGTTTGAAGGTGGAAAATAGATTGCTCTGAATATAAAAATATTCGATTGGTAAATAATACAATATACCCACATTTTTTTTACTGCTATTTTACACGGCCAGATAACCTGATTTACCTTGATATCGTAAAGTGAAGTGGCATTTAGAATAATTATTTATCCCATCGTTTTATAAAGAGCTTTCCGCGGATATAAAAATGTACAAACTGGTTTTAATCTTAATGTACATTTTTATATTCGTGGAAAACTAGAAATAATACTATACGTTACATGATTTTTCAATTGGCTGAAAACCGGTTCTTATCCACCGGATAATAATCGGTTTCCAATATAATACTGGAAAAATTTAACACTCTTTCCCAGATAGGCGGTCAGATTAAGTTATAGAATAGCTGCACTACCAAGAAAATTTTTTCTGTTTTGTGATTATACTTATACTCCTGTGATTTATGCATAAAATGTTGATGATTTATTCTGCTAGTTTTTTTTTCAACTTGATCTGTACGCAATTTCTCCTTAATTAATCTTATACAGGATTGAAAGGTAGAGTCTTTAAATATATTTGTACGCATTTTACCCAATTCTAGATATTTCATCAATTAACTTAATTGAAAAGAAATGACACAATAATTTGTTTTGTTACATTTTTTATTAAAACTTTTGTATGTTAAAATTATCCTATTCATCTGATTTTTTTAATATTGATTCCTATTACAACAAGGTACAATGTTATAAGCGAAGAATCTCTATAATCAATTATCTAAAAACGTTAGTATGTCCTTAAACAGTTTTGTTTATTTAATCAACTTAGCAACAAATTTACTTAAAATTTTATATAGACTTAATATTAAGTTTATTCAGTTCTGACACTCTACAAATATCAATGTTAGTTTGTCCTTCCATTTCAGACATTCGCTTTTATAGATGTTGTCATCCTTGTTTAACAAACATTTTTATCTAGTTTGCTTATTATGTATATAATTTTCCTTAAATTATCAGATTGTTTTCTATCTTAAAAATTTGTTTAAAAACTTAACTCTTTATGTGTCTCCAAGGCAGTCAGGACCTAGACCTAATATTTACAGGGATAAAGGGAGTCCACACTATGTGTCTCTATAATAGTCAGAACCTAGACCAAAATTTACAGAGATAAAGGAAGTCCGCACTATGTGTCTCTGTAATAGTCAGAACCTAGACCTAATATTTACAGGGATAAAGGAAGTCCACAGTATGGGACTCTATTATAGCCAGAACCTAGGCCTAATATTTACAGGGATGAAGGAAGTCCACACTATGAGACTCTATAATAGTCAGAACCTAGACCTAATATTTACAGAGCTAAAGGTAGTCCACTCTATGTGTCTATATTATAGTCAGAACCTAGACCTAATATCTACAGGGATTAAGGGAGTCCACACTATGTGTCTATATTATAGTCAGGACCTAGACCTAATATTTACAGGGATAAAGGAAGTCCACACTATGTGTCTATATTATAGTCAGGACCTAGACCTAATATTTACAGGGATGAAGGAAGTCCACACTATGTGTCTTTATAATAGTCAGGACCTAGACCTAATATTTACAGAGCTAAAGGGAGTACTCACTATGTGTTTCTATAAAAGTCAGAACCTAGACCTAATATTTGCAGGGATAAAGGGAGTCCACACTATGTGTCTCTATAATAGTCAGGACCTAGACCTAACATTTACAGGTACTGTTTTATTTCAAAGAATTATTATTTTTCAAGTTATGAACCGTACCTAGAGAGCATGTATTGTAAGTTATAAGAATTTTTATTAAAAAATGCGGCAACAGTGTCTGTTTATTTAAAGATCCTTTTCAGCGTGTAATCTTTAGACATGGATCAGAGGGAGTGCCAAATACAAATAATTTACAAATAATTAAAAAAAACTTTTGCATTTCTTACATTTTAACCTTCAAATTTATGTTGATTTTATACTTAATATTGTTTTTACATTTTTTGTTTCTGAGTCACATTTTAAAGTATTCATTTATTAAATGGGAGTTAGGGTTATAAATAAATAATTTTTTTTTTGTGATAAAATACTGGTGTTTAATAAAAACAATTTTTTTTCACAACTTTAACTTTTTACTCTATAAATGATCATTATTCTTAACATTTTCTCTCTCTGTTTTCTTTCTCCAAAGTGCTAAATGAATCCTGTGAAATGCACGAATATTGTGTATAGACACATACGCTCAATATTTAAGTGTGGGCATCTTACTGCCAAATTCCATGCTTAATCAATTTTCAATCAGGGGCAGGTAAATGGAGAATAAATCAACTTACTTGTACATATATTGAATATGAACACAAAAATATAATTAATGCCATGTTATACTTTAAATTTCAATGCTATCTAAAATCACACTTAAAAACCCGTATATTTTTCAACTACTCATAGTTTAAAGATGCCTGGGTTTAATTCAGATGGTAATTTGTTAATTTAACTATTTTCTATTTTAGTATTTTAACCCCACAACTAAAAGCTACAATTGGTATGTGTGAGGTTTCGAAATGTACAGAAAGAGGGATATTTAAACTAAACAATAGATATATAGTTATTACAAAATTGGACATTTATATATATATCTTTAAAAAACTAAAAGAATATATGTCTGAGTGTGTGTATGTAGCTAATCGCAGAACACTTATGGTTCTCCTTTACACTGAAGCTTCTTATAGATTTCCAGAGAAGGTTTTAGGATACTTATCCCAGTAAATCTTCATGTAATATGCATCATTCATTGCAAATGAACCAGCTTTTATTTTTGATATTGTATTGGAAAATAAAACATGCCACTTTTTAAAATAGGGTTATTTTTTAGAATGTCGGTACATTAAAAAAAATTATGAAAAATACGCTTTAAACCTTCTTATAACCTATGAAAGCTACACTTTAAAAGGAGAACCAAATTGGTTTAACGGTTAGCAAATCCGTCTGTCCAGATAAACTGAGATACTGTTTCTTTTATATAAGGATCATTTGGCTTTAATAATTTAATCAAAAAATATTATGTTAGTAAAAGGTACCAATCAAAATAGTTCTCTTATTCTCTTTTTAAATACATTTCCTATTCATATAAATTTTAGCATGTACTACAACAATCTTTTACTTTAAGGTCAAGTACTGCTTCATCCTGACATGCAGGTGTTTTTTATTATATTAGGCTCCAAACTCCGCCCCAATGTCAAGTTCGAAGGGGTTAAGTATGTAACAGCATTTTCTATAACTTGATTAATACTAGCTTTCATGTACTGAACATGGGGCCGTATTTTGGTGTGCCATCAATTACACACAAACATTGCATGATTCACTTTTTGTAAATAAGTTTTATATACAATTAATTAAGCTATCGAATACGACAATAACTTTTCGGGGATCTGTATAGAAGGCAGAAAAGACCTTAGTACCACGATAACTTTAAAAAACATTCAAAGCCTCCTTAAAATGGTATAATCAACCTTAAACTATAACCATTAAAATCAAGTTTTTATTTATACTGTTTAATAAATTTACGATAATTTTCGTTAAAACAATTCGCTATCTGCTGATGATTTTGCTAATTTTATGTAGAAAATATATTTCTGCAGTTTCGAACGCACACTCTTTACCTATCTGTTATGTATGTTAGTTAGAGGTGTCATTCGCTGATCATAGATGAATATATTTCATAATAATAACAAAAGTTTACATTTGAAGGCAATATTTAAAAATAATTTTAAATGTCAGCTATTTTTCATTAATTTTAGAAATATCTATATTTAAAATTATACCTGAATATCACAAGAATCCTCACGCAGTAAATAAATGCGTATAAACATTTTATGATCAGAGCTTTCTGCTACGTTACAGTTTAGATCTTAAATGTATAATAACCTCACTTTTTAAATAATGATAAAATTAATAATTAAATTTAATAACATATCAAATACAAAATTAAAATTAAATGCTAAAATGAAATTATAGCCGTTTGAGAGATCTAAAAAAGGATAAAGTCTCTTTTAAAAGTGAGGCTACTCTACAATTCAACTGAGTTTCTTTACATTACTTAAATTTTTCATATCCTTTGAAATATTCGTTTCTGTCATATAATTTGCCATTTCAAACATAAAAAAACTAAAGAGTCCTAATTTCTAAAATTGTATTTATCAGCGCCAAGATTTTTTGTACAAAAAGAAACTACCAGACAAATGTATTTTTTTTTTGAAAATATATACAAAATTGACCTTCATGTCCCATACAGCCATTGTTCATTCAAAATTCAAAAGTAGATCAATTTATATTCTACTTTTTTGAAGCATAGCTACTTATTATATCTTATACCCTTTCATATGTCATTTTTTTTCTCAAAAATTCAAATCATTCGGAGTTAGGGTAATACTTTTCCCTGAGAAAATTTTCTAAGAGAAATTGAGCTATTTCCTCCGTTGAATAGTATAAAACATGCATTCAAACAAACTTTAAAACTCCCAAAAAGAATTTTGGACTGCCTGTCATCAAGCTTTGAGATCTTGTTGGACGATAATACAAATATCCAGCTACTAGCGTATATAGTATTGAAAGCTGTTAGCTACGCTACTTATGGTCATAATTATCTGTGTTTTTTTCTAAATATATTCAAATAGTCTATATAGAAATACATTGTCCTATTTAGTGAATGTTTATATTTTTACTAGTGCCAAGTTAGGTTTCTATTTCTCGTCATTTACATATGCTTCCATGTATTTATGTGTACGACTAGAGATAAAGGGAAAGGTAACTCATGAGGCAAAAGACTAAAACATTATGGTAATGAAAACAGCTTAAACAACGAAATTAGTTCGAAAAAAATCATGAAATATATATGTGATTTTTAGCTGTCGTTGAAGGGAAACACTTCGTAAAATGGATGAACTATTTATTTCGCTTGTTGGTTAAACCCTGTTCCTGAGCTGGATCTTTAAATCATTTTAGTGGTTAGCCTGATCGGAGTGAGCCGAATTTCAGCCAATCACAGCGCGGCATTTCATGAAATGCTGTGCTCTCATTGGTGGAAAGTTGGCTCACCCCGATCTGGCTCACCACTTAAATGATTTTAAGATCCAGTTCTGAAAAGAACATATCTTGAAATCGTATAGTAAGAGGCCTTTTCTGAAAAGTTTTAAATAGAAATTTAAATTAAAGAATGTTTTTACCATGAGAGCTTTAATGCATTTTTAACTAATTATTATATAATCAAGTTTATAAAGTCAAAACATTTATATTTTTTAGAAAGAATAGTTTGATATTTTAACATTTAAGATAGAAAATTCCACCATTAAAGTATTTTAGTAAAAAGAAAAATTGTCCTATTCTTTATTCCCTGATTTTTGTGTTGCTTTGGTCACATCCATCTTTGTATTATTCAGCTTTGATATATTCAGATCTTTTACAGGAATCCATAGGCACATTCAATCTTTATAAAAATGAGAATTTCTACATTTATAGTCGATCTGTAAGTCCGTAATGGATAGCTATATTAGTTAATTAGACATTTCTAGCACAATTTTCTGGACAATTTTTATCCTGTGGGAAATTTTATCTGAATGATCAAAATGTAAATATTTTATTTGACATAAGCGAAAACAAAGATTTAACTTGTAGCTTCATAATTCTATTATACAAAGTAGAAAGTTGTTTAGTTCGTCCGTTAAGATTTTGCTAAATACTGAACAGATTGGATTCTCTATCTTAGGGAGCTTTACAAACATAGTTTTAAGCTATTATATTTTTTTAAATTTTAAAGTCTTGGGATGAATTTTGCTTATTTGCTATTTTTCTGCCCCATTCGAAGCATTATACCTTAGATACTAGAGGAGTTACTATTTTATCTTTGAAATAAGGTACACAAAACCATCGAAAAGTGAGATAGTTTAATTAGAAGTATGATGATTGAGAAAGCTGAAAACTTAAAAAATGTTTATAGACCTTTTTAAGGTTTTAAGCGTGCAAAGATGGATAATATATCTGAAGAAAACATTTTTGCCTTTCAAAAATGTTTTTCTGCAGAAAAAATCTCCCTCCCTGAAGAAAATGTTATTGGGGGTGGTCTCTCTCAAGTTTTTCTTTCATTGTTTTCTCCGTGGCATTGTATATGTTTCTGTTTTACTACTAAATTTACTTTTCAAAAATTGGTTAGTAAAAGTTAGTTATATATACTACCGTTATAATATAAATCATAAAGGTTTATCTTATCTGTCCCTTAAGATATTTTAAATTATCAATTAATTTTGGGACATAATTTTTTCTATTAACAAAGAAATATGAAAATTATTTAAAGTACATGCAATGCTAACAAAACATTTCTGTTGTTATGTATTGACGTATAGGCATTGTGTATTGAATAGGTATGTGTTATGGAACAAGTAGCATGGTATGCCAATAGATATACATTAGATATACAGTTGTAAAAAATAGTACATAGCAGCAGTAGTTAACATCTTAAAAGTATATAGTACGACCAGATGTTCTTCATAATTAAATTAAATTAATTTTGTGATTTATTTGTGCTATTCCAACAGGTTTTCAAATTCTAAATAAACTCTAATGGCAAAATGCATTAGTAACCTTTACATTGTTTTAAGGACATTCCTTTTGGGTTGATACTTTATCAAAATGGAGAGAAAATTACATCATATTGTTTTAAAGGTGTTAGAATTCTTTATTTGGTACTTAATATAGGATAACTAATATTTCATATTTGTTTAGGTATTTTAATTCCTATAATATAAAGTAATAAGCTTTTTTTGTCTGTATCGAAGGATCTCGCTAACCGCAGAACCGACATGGTTCTTCTTTATAGTGAAGCCTCTTATAGGCTCTGAGATGGTTTTAGGCTATTTACTTTTTTTTTAAATAAGTCTAGGTATGGTTTTAGGCTATTTTTCTGCTCTTCGAATATAGAGCTCCTAGATGCTAGGGGCGCAGCCGCTAGTTTTAATATAATGCAAGAGCTGTAATAATGAAAGGAGATCTTTGTCTCATTATTTTCCTGTTTGACTAGTATTGTAGATTATAATTAATTTTCTTCTGGTAGTGTATCCCTTTGTTGATAATATATTTTCAAACATTGTTAAAAGATGCCAATTTAAAAGTTTTCTGTTTAAATATGGCATTTCAAAACATAAATATAACTTTGAAAATTATATTTCTGTATATGTAAAATTTTACATACATTAAATACCAAAACTATCATTGAGCCAGTAGATGTTAAGAATAGAAAAGCAGTTTTGCAAAATAATCATTGTCCATGAGGTAGTATGAAATTTTACAACAAGAATTTAACATCTTAAATACCTTTAGAAATATATTAGTAAAGTGGTGTAAAGAGGATGTTGCAAGGGAGGTGCGAGAGGTTCAGCATAAAATTTTGAGCCAAAATAAAGTGGGGGGTGTAATACAGACAACTGAAGTGTGTATTTTTAGTATCAGATAGTTGGATACACCCCCTTGCTGTCCACCCACCCACTGAAAAAGTCCCTGAATTGGTAAAGTGACCCCTTACACCCACCCCATTCTGCACGCCTCTGTCAATTAACATTATATCGATTAGTTTATTTGCTTTTCAATTAAGCTTTAAATTTCATTCTTAACTTCTCGATTAGCAATTCTTAAATCTATGAAGCAAATATTCAATCAATATCAATTAATTGAAGCTGACTAGCTTTAGTTTCCATAATCAAGAATTTTTTTTCGCATGTATAGGGACAATGTAAATTCGGAGCATATGCATATAAGCTATATGCCTCTCTATTATTTAACTTTATGATAGAGGCTAGAAAGTTAACTGCCTGAAATTACACCTTCAAATATTTAAATTTCATGTTCTGTTAACTATTTTCAATTCCATCCTTTTTTTGTAGCACAGCTTCTCTATAACTAAGGTTGGTCTTTTTGTCCGTAGTTACGCTCCTAAGTTAAAATTTAGAAACTAAAATCTTATTAAATCTTTTTGTTTTTGACCAATATCAAATATTAATTAGTGTATTTAGATTTGCCATCTAGCTGCTATCTTACCTTACGATTTATTTTTGTGATTTTAAAATTACTACACTAATGCGCCTTCAATTAAACTTATATATAAATGAATTTAATTGAACTTGGTAGCCTTTTTCTTTATTCCTTATCTTTGTAAATACACTTTTTTTTGGTAGATTTCAATTACTTTGCAGTTGTATTGCGAAAATTGCGCAAAAAATAATAGCAACACCCAAACAAATTTACAGATAAGGTTCAGAAAGGTACCCTTTCCTAAAAAGGAAAAAACTTAAATTTTGGAGGTTTAATTTTCGTATATACTAAATAAACATGATGTGTGTTTGTCTAATATATTCACCATGATCTTGCAATCGGATAGTATGTAATTTTTGTAATGTGTAAGGGCAGATTTTGGGCTATAAAGCAAGGGAATGAGTAACTCCCAACATAGGGTATAAATGACCCTGAGAAGGCTTTCAACTTTAAAAATAAAATATCAAATATTATAGGCGTCTCGTTATTCCAGTCAACCCTATCTATCTTGGGACCAAAAAAGTATAAATGGGACAGTTCTCATTCCTCATCAATTTGTTGTAAGGGGGTGGGAGCTGTTGAGTGAAAACAAACAAATAATAATAATACCCAAAAAAATACTGTGAATGCAGATTTTTTGAGACATAAAATTTAATACCTATAAATGTCGATGTAAATATCGGGCAAAATATATCTTTAAATGCAAATCTATATTTTGTCATCAATTCATAACTATAATAAATGTATTTTCTGTGTGTCCTGTGAAGTTGTATAATCATTTTGTGGGAGGGTACCACTACCCTCCTAAGAGAAATTATCCCTAGAAAAAATACCCCCCTTTCTTTTTAAAATTTCTTTTTAAAACTAAAAAAGTTGATAAATTTCGACTTATACCCAACCCCAACTCAAGTTTTTCTATAGGCCACCTCTAGGGGCGTAGCCGCTAGTCTAGTAAATATAAAAAAGTCTTTAAATCCACGGTATTGCTCTGTAAATCTAATGTCTTATGCAGCTTTTGCATTATGGCAAAATGCCAAGTTTTGCCAGCATATTCAAATATGGAATATACAATGTTCGACTTCCTAATTTTATTATTTTACTTTTTAGACTAATACAAGGCTTTCTTTTGCTAAAATATAAAAAGATGAGATTAAAAACACTCATGTCTGTAATCTAATAATACTAAAAAATTAAGATGATAAAAACAGTAATGCTCAATAAAACAATTTGGCACATTTTTACTGAATATCAGAAAAAAATTATGTTTAAACAAAGAATTTTACTAAATATTGACCTTGTATTCCCAAATTTTAAAATCATGAATGGTCCATTACAAAAAAATTGAATATATGCTTTACTTGAACTGCAATTGTTGTTTTATTTCTAATAAAAGACCTAAAGAGTGCCAACATAAGTTAATGTTCATATAAAACATTTTAAAAGTATTTATTTAATAATTGGATAAAAAGATATAATATAATACAATTCCTTACATAAAACATCCAATCCTCAAACGTGAACATAAATTAAATATAAGCAAAAAAGGCAATATGACAAAATTGTGTAACTGTTCAAAAGGCAGAATAATCAAAAACAATAAATATTTTGTTAGTTTGTGAAAACTTATTTTCTTCTTTTAAAAGGAGTTGTCACCTATAAGTTTTATCTGTATAATATAATTTGCTAAGAATAAAGCTTCTCTGTGAATCTGTTCTGGACTGAATAATAAAATATTTAGTTTTCAGTATAGATTTTTTAAGTACTTCAGAAAAACATAAATATATATACGATGCCTTTCTAGCAATCGTTAAAGTCAATAATTGTATGTACTTGAAAATTAAGAAATTTTTAAAAGTAAAATTAAAACATTAAAATTATTCTAACTTATAACTATAGCATATCTAATGCCATAAAAGGTTTAGATGTTATATCAAATACTAGTTTTTCTTTGCATCATTGTGTTCTCGTTATGCACTTTTCAATCAACAAAGTTTTTGTTTTCACATAAACTTTACCTTATTACCAGTTTTTTTCTTTAAAACCTTGCACTTGGGAGTAGAGACATGGCAACTGTAGATTATAGAAGACAATAGAAGTTAATAATCGTTCACTCCAAAAACTATATACGCTTTTTCTTATTGTCTATCGGGGCTGAGATTTTTAAAGTTTTTCTCATAAACTCAAAAACTTTGGGAACTCTTATTAAATCTAGATTTTATGTATCAAACTTGCAGAATTCAAACTTCTAAATCAATAATTTAAATATATATACAAGGTTACTTTGTTTACCATCATCAGGAATTTCTATTGATTCATTGTCTATAGTATTATCCTGTAAGATCACTGATCACAAACTCTTTGGTTCAGAAGTTCAATTTTATCTGTCCAATTCAACAATTTTATTTTCTAGACTACTTATTCCTGTAAATTGTATGAATAATGAATGGAAATAGGAAAATACATAAAAGTGTTATGTTTTAAACTTGTCATTTTTGTTGAGAAGTATTTTTAACGTTGATAAAAGGTTACTGTGAATTATTATTTGCTTTCAAAACGGAAAAATAATTAAGTGGGTTGTTAATTAACTTTTTTGAAATAGCTAAAAGAAGATATAAAATTATATTAAATCCAATATTTTATGTTTTTTAATTTCTGTCTGTCGTTTTTGATTTTAAAATGCTTTTAAGAAATCAAAATCTTTCTTTTTTGAAAATGGAGGGATGGATAATTTATCTAAAGAAGAAACTGTTCATCCTCCACATTAAAAAATCAAAATCGGGACAAATGCATAATGTTGTTACAAAATATAACAGTACAATTTTTAAATGGGATGTAATCATAAAATGGCGGAAAGTTGTAAAAAAAAAGTTTTCTCTAGTTGGAATATCCTTACCCGACATAAAAGTCCAACAGCCCTTTTTTTATTGACTAAGTAGCATTGGTTAAAAAATATATGTGTTCAAGGACTACTTTGACAGCTTTTAAAAAAAGAGTCACAGGATTTTGAACATTTTTACATCTAGAAGATTTTTGTATGGTCTTTTTAAATAATGGTGTTGTTACAAAATTACTGATTTTAGTTGTGAATAGCAAATTGCATTAAGTTTGCATTTGACTACGCAATTGCATAGTTAAAATAAGTAATACTAGCGGCTAGGAAGGGGGTTATATTTTTCTTGGAATTTTTATTTGGAAGGGTGGAGGTTCCCATCTCAAAAAAAAAAAAGATAAAAACCTTCCCAGGACAGATTAGTAGTTTCACTGAAAGGAAAACCATATAAGTCCAGCGGTCAGCAAGATCCTTTAGTACAGTCAGATACTGACATCCTGGTACTTTTATATATTAATGAAAGTACTCAAAAAACTTATGAATCTTATAAAAAATATATATTTTGCTTGAACATCTTTAACTAGAAGGTATACATTGACTTCTGCAAATAATTCATATTATCATAGATCCATAAAATAGAAATAGAAGAGTAGAAGAATATTCTGAACCCTTTTTTCGTCAAATCTAAGAGAGAACATTCCTAGCAGACAA
>LS056593.1:0-12029 GCA_900241095.1 Acartia tonsa
AATTAGGTTTTAGTAGTACTCATAGAAGAGCGGTCTCCATACCTAAATATGGACAAACGCCCCATTCGCACACACAAAAGTAATAAAACAGATAACAAACTAATTAATTTAATTTAGTACATAAACTAAAAACTTATCTCAAAATTGCGCAAAAATATCAAAGATGTGAAACTGATAATAATCTATATTGTTTTGTTATCAGTTATTCTTAATAATTGATGATTCTGTAATTTTTATGTTATCATATAATATCAAGGAAACAGACAACATTTAATTATATTAAAAATAGTTTAAATTTGTAAAATTAGGGGGAATATTTTGGCTCGTAGAATGGCGCAATGGTCCAATAAGACAATAACTTAGTCTTGAACAAGCGTTCTTAAATAAGCATTATTTAACTGTATTATTAATTTCCAATTTTGTTGGTTAGTTACCATATATATTTTCCATAAAAATACCATGTCTCAAATTTGAGTAATCTTATCAAGTAGGTTTGACTCAGCTAATCATTTGATTAAGATTCTGGATAATACTTTTCTATATTATAATCATTATTAAAATTTGACTTGTTTTTTCAGATTCTAATTACCTTCATTTACAATCATGTATATGCTTAATTAGCTACGAAAACAATCTTCAAAGAATAAAAATTGCTTGCTGAACAGCTAAACTTTTTTGAACAAAAACAAAGGACAAACACGTATATTATAGAGAAGATTAGCAACTTTTACCGCATCTGCTTTAGTTTACCCATCACCTGATTCTAATTCAAATATTGTAAGCTGATATGCATTCAAAATAAACAATAAAATATTAATATCATCAGATTAAAGACAGAGAGTAAAAGAATTTATTATTAAAACAAAACTCATTATTATCTGCATGATAGTGTACAATATCATAATGTACAGTGTTTAAAGTAGAGAAAACTGTAAAACTTTTAATCTTATTCAAGAAAAATTTGATCTTCCCCCTCCCTTTATTTTCTCTCAACAACCTATTTGTGCAAATTTGGAATTTGGATGAAGATTAATTGATTCGGTAATGACATGTCCCTGTAGAATTATGATAATACAAACTGGCGCAGCTTTGTTGCATCTTATTTTAATCTTTTATTAGACTATCCAGGTATTTTAACTATTTGGAATGATTTTTATGTCATTGTCCTATTCCTGTATCCAAGTATAGGCCTGATAAATACACCTAAACTCATCTGCGGGTTTGTTTGTTTATTATTGTCAAAATTTAAATCTTGGTGTTTAAACAAAGTGCAACTTAAATTTGAACTTATAAGAAAAATTTAAATATTGTTTTTCAAGCAAATCTTTGTAAATAGTGAGAATTATTATGGCCTTCCCCAAGCCGACCTAAATTTAAAACCAAATAAAATTTGTGGGGACGTGACCCGAAAACACATACTGACGTATAGAAGTACAGATTCAAATAAATAAAAACTAAAATTTAGTTAAAATTAAAGAATACTTTATAACTTGTCAGCATATACTAAAGCATGTGGCCTTTATTAGATGCATGTAAGTAGGGGCCCCTGTGTTTTTAATTTATCTTCATTATTTGTAGCGCAGCTAGTATATAACTAGTTTAGGTCTGTACGTCTACTTGAACACGGACAAATGACAGATGATAGAATTAACTGTTTGAATAAAAAAAAATTTAAAAAAGGAAAAATTTCTTGATTTTCTTCTTAGGTTATAATAGACATTTAGCTTTAATATATTTGATAATGCGAAATTTAGGCTTCACCAAGCTTTATCGGCGGAGATAGATTTTCTAAAAACTAAATAGCCCTAGTAAGATTCTAAATAATAAAAAAAAGGTAAAAGAAGGCCATGGCTGCTAGTTGTTCCTAATACGTAAAACAGCTGAGAAATAAATTTAATCTATAAATTTTTATTGTAAATTTTTATTGTAAATATATATTTTGCCGCAG
This sequence comes from Acartia tonsa, assembly GCA_900241095.1. Classification (NCBI taxonomy): domain Eukaryota; kingdom Metazoa; phylum Arthropoda; class Copepoda; order Calanoida; family Acartiidae; genus Acartia; species Acartia tonsa. Next base: position 1,949 of record LS056593.1, read on the forward strand.
CTACCATTGTTATATGTGGCAGCTACGTAATTCATAAGACTAATTAAAGTCTACACAGGTTTTACACAATTATTTTTTACAACACTTATCCCTTTATCTCAGCCAAACAGAAAAAAAATTATACAACAACAAAAAAATTTAAGAAGCTTCCTTAGGAAATTTCAATAAAATAAAAAGCTGGTCTTGACAGGATATACAACAAGCATAAAATATTTCAAAGAAACGAAAACAACCATAACATTTCAACCCAAATGCTTTGGATCAATGGCGGGTCAGTGGCAGGGTGGTGTCAATGCCCCCTTAAAAATCAAATTGGAATGGCCTGCCTTCTTCGTTTTCACAACTAATGGTTTTTCACCTCTTTTGTGAATGAATGTGCACGCCACCGCTTTGGATGGTTTTAAGGCAATTCAAAATTAAACTGTAATCAGACAATTTAACGTCGAACAGTTTTTATGTTTGAAAATTGGACAAAAAATATAAAAAATATTTAGTGGAATTTGTAAGTGTCACTAAATCAATTTACTAAAGAAGAAATTGAACTATGATTAACAGACGATTATGGACATTTGTGAGTTTTAGAGAAGCTTGGCTCATATAAAATATACCCGCTTCTTGTGTTGTGTATAAAATATCACAAACCATTATAACCGATATCGCCCATTTGTATTGCATTGAATCTCTATAAGGTCGAGTACAAAATTTTTACTTGAAATTTTTTCTTGATTTAAAAAAAGCAATGGAAAAAGAACATAAATTGTTAGGAAAATTGAAGTCTTTAAGCAAGAATTATATTTTTTAATTCAATGATTTTATAAATTAAAATGATAAACAGCCTGGTATTTATGCGTTCTTGTTTTGGTTAAGTAGGCAGATGGACAGTTTTTCTCCTAACTGAAAAACTACCTCTTTCATGTTGATATTCAACCAAAAAATAATGGAAATTCTCAAGATACTAAGTCATAATATTATAACAGTACATTAGCCAGGCAACAGGGCCTGATTTTGAAGTTATTTTATTGTTTCAGATCAACCTGGAAATTTTGTTAAAAATCTTGTAATGATAAGCTTTTTTTTAAAGTTCAATATTTACTAGAGGGGAAATAAAAAAATATGGTTATTTTAGAAATAGGTTTAAATCAAAGATGAAAACATTCATAAATAGAGAATTAAAGAAATGAAAATACATAAAGTTAAGACAATAAGAAGTACGTATTAGCAAAGTGATAAGTAGATAATTCAGAGAGAAATCAAAAGAAATTTCATAAACCTAAATAAGTATTATCGTAGATTCTCAAAAATCAAGCAAAACCTCTTTAAAAATTTGTAAAGCCAATCCTTTTAGAAAAACTAAATTTGTCCATTCTTTCAAAAAACAATTTGTTTGAAGCTTGTTTGATATAAAAATGTTTAAACAAAACAACAGTATTACCGTTTTGTAAACTGAACCTTTCGATTCTTAATAAGAAAGCTTCTCCTTTAACAGCCTATCTTTTATACTTTATAATATACTAGTGGTTCGGCCCTAGCCTCTAGGGACTTTGCCCTAATAGGTAAAACATTGGTACCTACTTAAAAAAAAATTAGGTAACTACCTAAAAAAAATAGTACCTACTTTTAAAAAATTGGGGGGGATTTTTTTTTAGGAGGGTTGGGGTGTCTTAACCCCCAAGAATATAGTTTAAAACTACCACAGGAACAGCAGATTTATTCCCTGAAGAGTAGAATCCAATCGGTTAAGTGGTTACCAAGATCTTAAGCTTCAGACGGACGGACTGACAGACATCATTCTACTTTGTATTATAGATGCTTAATTTTTACTGCAGATCAACATGAGAAAGACACTGAAAAGTTTGCTAATATAGCAATTTTAACTAAATGATGGACACACCCCTGCCCATGAATGAATGAAAATTGAAAAGCTTTTAGTAGTAAAGAAATGATTGGACATATGAACAACAAATGGAATAGTTGTTTCTACTTTTTGTTACTTGTCTATTAATATTTTTAATTATTGATATTACTATATAAAACTTGCTTATTGACGGATGAAAAAATATTCGAAATATTAAAGTTTTTCAACAAAATGTTTTTTTATAATAGTCCTAAAAGATTTTTAATAATGTTTTCAACCACTAACTGTAATCTGCAGAAAGGGTTATTTTGTGTATCATAATTTTATAAATACCTAAATTTATTGGCCTAAAACTATAAACTTGATTTAAAGCCTCCACCAAAATCTATAGAAAATTATTGTCATGCATTGGTCACCATTAAACAAGGGGAAACAGGACATTAATCAGTTAAGTTTAGATACAGGGCGGGTTTAATATGCTTTAATAGCCTTTAATATCATGGAAATTCATTAAAAATATTTTCATAAAATTTAACTTAAAAAGGCTGGAAAACCGCGCATTCAAATCCGTGGTAATCTGCCCGTTATTCTGTTTTTTTTTGTCAGTAGCGAAAGATCTTGGCAAAATCTAGTTACTCCAATTAACTCATACGAGAGAGGCTACTGTTCATGACACTCTAACGTCAGGTTCAACAGTAAGGGTAACTAAGCGGAGCCAAATCTCTCATTTTCTATTCAAACAAACGCGGGGTATTAGGTTAAGTTAAATGCTAAAAAGAAATAATAATGCTAAATATAATGGTTCAGCCATGTTCTGTGGATAAAAAACAATTGTAAATTAAATTTTAGGGTATGCTATTTTCATATTAATTCGTATTAAAGGGTTGTTATTACTTTTAATCTATTTTATAGTAGCATGTGCTTTTTCTAGTTGCGACACTACTCTATAATCAGGATATTATGTATATTAGCAATAGTCCGCCATTTGATTTTATTTTAGTCGGGTCCACTTAAATGCTTTATACTATCCCTCTTATGTAACCATTCGTTTACTTTTTAACTAGCCTAAACAACAACAAAAATACAAGGGATCTGAATTTGTAGGAGAGATAGGCAAAAATTTATCGAAAACCATTCAGATACTTTCATTTAACACTAAAATATATTTTAGCCAACCCATGGCCTATGTGAAGCTTACTTAAAATGAAGAACTCAATAGGTTCGGTTGCTAACAAGTGTAAATATAATGTTTTGTTGCGCTACTTATGGAAACCTTTATTCACAATTTGTTACATTGAATATAAAAGTAATTGTAACAAGAATGATAATATCCTATATTAGGTAGCGCGGCTACTAAGATATATAAAATAATAGTTGAAAGTTTTATTCAAATATGACGATAAAATATTTAAATACATGATGATCACATGGACATACTTAAATTCTGAAGACTTAACTATAGGGATGCATCTCTTGTAACAGTGTGTCTATTAATACTAGTCAACAGTTCAAAAATTAGAAACTAATAGAAAAATCAGTTCACGTAATGTTATTTACCTGAAAATTAATACCTGGCGACCACATTTAATGGCAATTTACTTCAACAAATATTTGTTTTTCATAAAATATAGAAAATAAAATTTAAATAGTGGTGAACATGAACCAAAAAAAATTACCAGAAATTAAAAAAAAAGAATGTTACAAAATTTTTTAGTTGAATAATAATATATTACGCATGATGGTACTTATCATAAAAATGAGAAAATGTTTTATAAATTAAATTTAGCCACTTTTTAATCAATTACCAATCCTTTCCTTCCTTTAAATTTTACTCTTCCTTGATATATCAATAACTCAAATTTTATTTTTTCTACGGTCTTAATTTAATTTTTTTATTGAGATTAAAGACTGATGTGATCTACTAATTTAACTTTTAGATTTGTTACTGAAATCTTTTAACTTCCATTATTCTTTATAAATCCTTGCCCTAGCTGTTTATTCCAAAATTTTATAGCTAAACAAACATTTTTGATTAAACAAATAATAACCCACAAGTAGAACTGATCAAAATTTCGATTGTTTTTTTGTATTTTTATCCCAACTTTAAAAAAAAGAAAAAGAAAAATCAACTTTATTTAAAAGTGAAGAAACAGTACGTAATGTCAAACTTATAAAACAAACAATAGGCCAAATAATATAGGCTAGCTTAAGAGTTAGTATAAAAATGTTCCGATTTGAAAAAATTATTTCTAAGAGGAGAACGCCCTACGTTGTACTAGTGACGTTAGGATAAATTGTCTTGTCCCATAAACAGGCGCAAATCATTACCACGCACAGTTAGGACTCTCATTAATGCATCCATTACAATGGGATGATCACTTGAAATCGATGGAGAATCCTGCACCAACGAGGTAATAAATAGGTAAAATAACCTTACTGAGACAAAAAGGACTATATCAGGCTTGGGAAACCTAACTTCTAGGTTTGGCCAAATATGTTTAAATAGATGTCCGGAGATTCATGTATTCACTATATATTTTCAACGATTTAAACTGAAAAAGAAATTCACATTCAAATGATAACAGTAATATTAAGAATATTTAAGAACAATTATTATAGTTTAGATGGACGTGAATGACGCCCTTTTTATATTGTATAACCTGCGCTGAATATTTTTGTAAAAATTCTTTATCAATTAGATATAATATTTGTATAAAAAGTTACCGAGTCATTTTTAGATAAGAAGCTCCCCTGCATCTCAAAAACAAGAATAATTTCTTACATAAACAGGGAAGCTGTTTCAGAACATTATAGGTTATGATACACTTTTATTTATTGGTATTCCCATATACTAAAGTAGCAGGATGTCCGGTAAGACCTAGTAAACACCTTGATCGATAGTTCCACAGTTTTCAATGAATTTTCTCATTGGTCAACGAAAAGTTTTAGCCAAATTGGAGGGTTTTATGACTTCTCCCCCCCCCCTTAGGATATATAGCCCATTGAAAAATTAACCAACCCAATCAAAAAAAAATATTGAAATTACGATTTACTTAGTTAAATTTTAAATATAACCTTGTTGGATTGGAATACTAAGTTTGAAAATAGGTATGCCTACGTAGATACTTTAGCTTGATAACAATTAATAGGAAAAATAAGCATTTTAATCTTCGGTATCAAATAGTTGCTTCACTCATAGGAAATTTATTGTCTTGTTTTGATACTCTGATATCGCTCAGGGTTAAAGGGATCAGTGAATGGGAAATAAATTAAATAATTAATGTCTCTCAATTATTATGTCAATAATATTGCCCCTGATGAAAGGTTACAGATAATGAGAGAAGGAATAATTTATCTAGATTGTCCCCTCCCTCCATTGATATCTGTATATCTTACACTTTTTATTAAATATTAAAACTCATTGCAAGATAAGAAAAAATGTTTTAGTAAACAAGTCTGTCTTACATACATTTTATTTTACTTTAACATTGTTTTGACGTAGTTTTTATGTTAAGTATCAAAGCTATATACTCTATCTATAAATGCACACCCAATTATGACAAACAAATAATTGGTTGAAAAGTTAGGACAATGCTAATTTATACAGCTCAATCAAGATTTAATGAAAAAGTTTTTAAATCAACGAATAAGAAAAAGAGTTTATAAAACATTAGGGTTGTAATATTTTCTTTCTGTAGATTGATATTTTTAATTGAAACAAGTAAACACTTCTAGCTAGAGCAACCTCCAATTGATTCAAATTGATTTAAGCCAAAGAATATGAAAATATTTAATTTGAGTACAAGTATAATTTACAGTCCAATTTCACCTCCACTCCCCCCAAACTACAAATATATCTCTACCAAGATATAAAAAATTTTAAACAAATTATGGTTAAACTTTGACAGAAATACCTAAACTTGTAGAAATGCCATGACCCATAAACGGTATAAGCAAATATACATAGAATAATCTTTTGAATAAAATTGTTGCAAGAAATAGTTTGATAGTAAGATCAAATGTATGAGAAAAGAATGCATGGGTGTAACATCACTTCCACAAAATATATCACATTATCAAATCATGAAATAAAATACTAGTTACTACAGAAGAAGGTGCCCAGTACTCTTTGCTTCGCTCTAAACATTATAATAAAGTAGAAGGATCTCTTGCTGTGTGTAAAGAAGGATCTCATTAAGCATTGACCCGATGTGGTTCTCATTTACTGGGTAGCTTCTCATAGGTCCTGAGAAGGTGTTTGACTTTTTTGTGGGATGGTATAACCACCCTCTCAAGAAAATCGCAAAAAATATAACTAACCCCATACAGCAGCCGTTAAAATAGTTTTTGGTAAACAGTGGATCTCAATATTGATTGAAAAGAATACATTTTACGTGACCTTAGAGGCCTATAGGTTCGTAGCAGCTAGCAATTGAACATAACATCTGGTAGTGATTGCACTTTTTCGGGTAATGCATATTCATAATCATTTTTAGTCAGATCTCTTGTTTTGCTAGTAGAATATCTCTGTGTTAATACTCATTGAGAAAAGATTCCGTCAATAACAAATGGAAATCTAAAGGCTTATAACGGAGACAGAGCATTGTCTACCAGACAGACCTACAGTTTTTATCAATTTCACGGATCCCATTTTTGCGTTTACTTACTACAAAAGTTTATTTGAAGACTGCTTCTTAGATAAATGATATCTCTATTAGCGACTGTCTCTTCTAATAATCCGGCACTCACGCCGTCACAATGTAAATCTTTTTACAAAAGAAGTGACGGGAAATTGTGGTGGTTCACTAAATAAATATGAGAATTTTCTTTATTATATTTGTATGCAATATAAATGTTTTCATTTATGTTTCTTTTTATCATAGCCAAGCATATGTAGAATGGGGTAGGGATGGAGGGTAGAGGATATACCCCGGAGCCATTGTCAGGGAGGAGGAATACACTATCCTGAATCAGAAAGATAGCTCTATATGTATGAGGTAGGGGGTAGTCAATGAACATAAAGAATAGCCACTAAAATGTTTCTTTAAGTTTTTATAATAAAAACATAAGATGGTAGGTTGTTCAGTATTGCTCTTTATTTGGATCTGACTTATTAGTGGTGACGTCTTTTCTCAAGGTACTAAAGAAATAAGATAAAAATTTTAATTGAAAAAAATTTCTAGAATAAGAAAAGCCTTTTCTAAATTTTGATGTGATCAAAGAGCAATATTTTGAAATATCAACAGCTAAATCTTTCAAGACAAGTCAGAATTAGATAAAATATATCTATATCAGTATGTAAATCTATTTTTTGAGTACATGTACTATCATTCTACTTTTTATATTTAAGATACCTATCCGTGCTTTTGATGTAGAAAAGTGAGATTAAAATAGCAAGATCGTTAAGAATCATTTGACTCAAATATCAAAGTTTTTACAAGAAAGGAGTAATTTGAAACTCTATACCCCTTCCTACATTTTTAATCCCAGTAATAGACCTAACTTTGTTAGAAAACCTCATCTGCCCATTTTAAAAGTTTTAGAATCTTTCCAACCACGGTAAAGCCATATAAAGTTAAAAAATTGTTTTTATTATCTATAGTATTTTTATTTCAGCAGTGGCAACTGGTCAAAAGTACTGCTGATGGGTCATTTAAAAGAACGTTCAAATTAGACTAATAACAATCACAATTTTCTGTAGAGTAACATATTGACTTACATACAGAATGAGGGAGACTAATTTTAAAGAATACTCTTTTTTTAGATGAACTTTATTTTGGTTCTTCTATAACTCTAATTCTACCAAATATTTAGGTCTCATAAACTTTGATTTATTTTTTGTTTAAAAAATATTTTCAGATAAATTTTGTTATGTTTTTTTTCAATAGATGTTATTAGTAACAAAAGTAAATTCTTTTTAAAAGATTAAACATAGAAAAAAAAATCGTTTTTTTAAATGATAAAGTAAAATTTTAAATGTTTTGTTTCGTCGTATCAATCCAACCAACCTTAAGCAAAATAGACTAAAACATGTCTACACAGGATTAGAGATTACACAGGTTAATAAATTTGAAGACTCATCTGGAAACACACACACACGCACATTTTCTTTGGTATTCATATAGCATAATAAAATTTTTAACTTAACATTGTGAAATTCAATTTTATTTAATTCTATCTGAGTTTTTAATTACAATTATCATATTCTTATCTTCTTAAGAAAACAAAACTTAAAAGAAATTTTCTTATTTTCTTATCTTTTGAACAAACTTATAAAATAAACATTATTTTTCTCATAAAAACTTCAATTTTATTTTATTTCTAAGTTATTTTTTTTAATTATTGGAAAAAATTACTTTTTAAGAATATCATGGTATAAGGTAGCTAGGTTTGCTCTTGTTAAATTCAGCATGCATTTTCCTAATTTACATAATTGCAAAAATGTATTATTAAAATTATGTCAAATAATGACTTACTTAAGAGGCTAGGGGCGAAGCCACTAGTATTAGAAATAGTATACAATAAAAAATAAACTTCAGTTCATAAAAAGTTATAATTGTTTATTTTTGGATGGAATGACTAAGACATTCTATATCCCATCTATACCTTTATGCAAAATATATGTTTATATACACCGCATATTACATATATTTTTTAAACTTTTAAATAAAAATATCATTAATGTGGGAAATATTCTTTACAGTGTAGTTTAGTTTCTAATTTTAGCGTGCCAATATTTCCTCAAAAGTATCGAAGTAAAAATCTTTGCAACCTCTAATTTATTTGCTTTTTGCGAAAATGGAGAACTTTGTGGATGTGACAAAATGCGGCAGTTAAGACACGCCTCTTGATTGTGCCTTAATATGTTTATTTGTTAATAGTTTATGTTGTCAATTATCACCTTAATGTTGGTAAATAAACAATAAGCAATTCTCAGTCAGTGTGTTAAGGTTGGAATATAAAGTAGAACACTATCTGTCCGTCTGTTTGTCAGAATGAAGCTCAAGATCCCGCTAACCGCTAACTGTGGACTTTGAGTATGCGGTTTACAAAAAAAAACTAAGTTTTATTTTCACTTGTGGAATTTAAGAATGCTTTTGTAACAAATATTAATTTCTGGTGTTCACTCCCATCCCTTCTTTGATCTAAACCCTTTAAAGAATATGGGTGAGGGAGGACACTAGTAAACCTATAAAGAAAGATAATTAAAATAATGTTGGATAGCTCTGTAAAATTTAAGTAACGTTATGGTCATTTTACATAACTGTCTTTAATGGACGGACTTACTGTTCTATTCTAGCGTCGTTAATAAATATTCAAAAAATATTTATTAAATAAAACATGACATGAAAGGTTTGAGAAACCTGAAACTAATTTGTTAAGATAAACCAAATATAGATCAGGGAATCAAGGGATACAAGAAATATATTTGGGAGGAATTCCTTGGCACTAGTCATATATGTATAATTATATTGCAAAAGGTCAATAAATTATGAATTTTATACAAGATTAAGTGTAGTATGCTATATGTTATAAAAATCATTTAAGGTGGTTTATAGACAATAAATACTAAAAGTGAAACTAGATTATTCATAAACTATTCAGTTTGCTTGTTATTGTTGCACTGATTAAGTTAGACGTGGTGTCCTTAATATTTTGATATGATACTTACAAAGGAAAAAAAATATGAAACAAATTTATATCAATATCCCAACTCCCTGGCCTATATTAGGAAGATTTTGATCTGAATTTAGAAAGAAGTTGAAACACTTACTTGACCATTTTATCTCTCCTTAATTAGCATGTTATCAGGAGGCCACATTTCAGAACCTCAAGCAGATTAATTGACACTTTTAACGAGGTATTTCAAGTCTCTTTCTCTCTTATAGGGCATACTCTACTTTAGATAACAACACAAAAGGGTTAAACTCGAAATTTACTTGTTAGAAATAATGTTTTTTTTGGTTGTTATTTATTGAAAAACTGCATAGATGTAAACTGTTATTTAATATAAATAATCAAATCAAATCTTGTTTTTTAGGAAATATATATAATTTGTAAATGTGTATAAATCTATTCACATGGGATTGTACCTACTACCTACAACCTGCCCCCTAGCTCCCACATGAGATTGTACCTACTACCTGCACCCTAGCTCCCACATGGGATTGTACCTACAACCTGCCCCCTAGCTCCCACATGGGATTGTACCTACAACCTGCCCCC
>LS056594.1:0-12029 GCA_900241095.1 Acartia tonsa
CCCCCCCCCCCCCCCCCCCCCCCCCCCCCCCCCCCCCCCCCCCCCCCCCCCCCCCCCCCCCCCCCCGCGGGCCCCCCGTTATTACGACCTCTTAGCTAAGTACTGAGTACATAGTACTGTTGTAGTAATTTATCATGGTATTCCACAGGTTTTACAAATATTGCAAAAAAAAATAAACTTTTTGATGAAATAAAAATTTTATATTTTTGAATTTTTTATATAATATATTATTAAATATTTTTGTGTAAAAATATATAGGCCCCTGTTCTAAAATACGCTGTGTCAGTCTGTTTTCAGTCAGTCAGGCAGTTTCATGACGGCTACCCCATAGTCTTTACCCCCATTCCCTTTTATAGCAGGAAACCCCTCTGAACTTTCCACTTTCTTGCGGGTTATTCCTACCCTCCCCCATTATTGCTCAGACATAAAAGCATATAAAGAGAGTAGCGCAGCAGCGCCCCTTGCGCCTTATATCAACACTAGAGTTGAACGCACTCTCTTTCTCATCTTCAACAAATTTACCACATTTTTTTCAACATTATTTTCGGTAAAAAAGCTGACTTCTATATAATATTCATATAAATTTTCATTTTGTAAATAACAGAGAAAAACAAAACATTTGTGCATAAAGAAAAAAAATTTACAAGTCAGCTTTTCTGATGTATGATATTTTAAAGTTCCAAAAAAATTTTGGTGTTGCACTTTGATGGTGCTTTGCTTTCGTAGTTAGTGACTGTGTGTAACGTGTATGTGTGTGTGTGTGTGTGTGTGTGTTTGTACGAGATATTTTCAGTGTAAATAGATAGATAAATATATGGGGTGAACGGCCTGAATATCTCTCTCTCTCTTTTTTGTGTACACTCCAATCTAAAATCTTTTTTTCTTTCTCTATGCCGTATTTTTAAAGGTCCCCCTTTCTAGGCATAAAATGGGGAGTGGGTAGGCAGATAATAAGGGGGTTCATGATGCATTTTAGACCTTTATTAAAGCACTTTTTACTCTTAGAAACTTTTTTGGTAATGTTTAAAAAATTATTTAGTTAACAATTGCAAAAATCTGCAAATGCAAGTTGGCACTTTTGTGGAGCAAAGCTTCTCTGTACTTTTTTCTCAATGTTGTCCGTACTTACCTAAAACGTATATATCAGTTTATTTTTAGGTACTAGTGTAGAGCATTTTATATTAGGTGGAATCATAGATAAGTTAGGAGTACTAACAAAATGAGTATCTTCATATAAAATTGGGTATATATACATATTTAGGTTCGTAGAATTTCATGTTTAAGCTATGCAAATACATACTTATTTCTTGTTAATTCTAAAAATATAATTTTTTTTTATTAAAATAAGCAATAAAAGAGAGATAATAATAATTATTAAATAATCAAAATATCAATTTTAAATATTTATTTATAGAAGCGTATAATAGTCAGTTTTCCGCGAAAAAAAAAGGTTTTTTCCCGTTACAGAGTAGCTACACTATTAAAGGGGAATGACCTACTAATCAGAAAAATGCAAAAAAATATGCAAGCAAAAATATTGGTGTTTTATTTGCAAAAATAGTTAACATGCAAATTTTTGTATTTTTTTTTTTACAAATATGGGCGTAAAATATAATGAATTAATAGAATGCATGTTTTTTTTAGCAATGATGTGATGATACCTTCCAATGAAGCATAAATGAGATAAATTTTTTTTGTGAATTTCCTATGTCTGCCCAGCCATCTAGATTTAAGATTAGCTTCTTTGTTTTATTAATATTGTCATACTTGTTAGCATATAACATAATATATTTACTTTATGTAATAGAAAAAGGAATTGAGTTGCAAAAATAATAATAACAATCAACAATTTAGGTCAGAGGATAATTTGATTTGATTGTTCACACTAGCTAAGTTAACATTATATTTATTAGCATGTATCATGGAAATTGGATTATATTCTGTACATTTGGGATTTTTACTCCTCTACCCCCCTTAAAATCTATTTCAATACAAGATGTTAGTCCAATAAGATACTGAAAACGGCTAGACCGTTATGTTTATGATTTTCAGAAATTTTTAGGTCCTAGACAAATTTGTTTATTTTTTTCATAAACTTTGTTCCTATGGTTGTAAAATAATTTATTAGTGTTAACCATCTATTTTTAAAATAAATATTTTGTATGGACGTAATACCCTACACAGTTATATTGAGCTATGACACTAGAGGCTAGGGGAGAAGTCGCTTTACTACCCTCTGTATGTTTTTGTATGAATAAATGTTTACATACATGATTTATCATTCAGTTCTCCCCTACTTAAGTGACATTTTTTTAAAGAGATAATTTTCTATATTCTGTTTTGTTCGTTGGTTAGGTCTAATGTTATGTCAAGTGCATAGATTTTTCTAATAAATATGAACCTGAACTTATTGTTAATATTGTCAAAAAAAAGAAGAAAACCTGTTATACTTAAAAGGTCAATACAAGTGACATTTTTTTGAAAGATACTTTTATATATTTAGTTTTTTTTTCGAAGGTTAGGTTTAATAATTTTTTTAATAGATATATAATCAAATCATTATGTTTTTGTTTATATGATAATTTACTACAAAGATGCCATAAATTATTACTGAAAAGGTATATGTATCCTATTCATATAATCTTTTAAGCAATTATAAATATTTATTTTTTCAGCCATGCCCATTGCTCAGATGGATTTTCTCATCCTGGTGTTCAAAGCTTTTACATAATTGAAAAAATATACATTCATCATAAATTTAAGTGTTTGGCAGCGGCTTAAAGATTTCCGTGGCCATAGATTTTTATGAAAATTGCTGCGAATTGTCCAAATCATACAAATAATTTTTTGTTGTGGGTATTAGACAGTTTTGACGAAATGCTTTGCATTTTGTTGAAAATATTGTTAAAAACAGGCAGCTTGACATGGACTTGAATTTTGCCATTATCGATAGCTGATTAGCAATACGAGACGACTGGCTTCGGCTTAAAAACGGCTGCCGATTTAAAGCAATGAATGTTATTGCTTTTAGATTTAGGTCACACCTATACAATTTCTTATGTCAATGAATGTATAATAAGAAAAACATGAGCCTAGCAATATTATGCTAATAAAAATTTCATAATATTCAACATTAGCATTTAAAAATCAGTTAAAAATCAAGGGAGAAATATAAAATATCAAGTTTAACTACAAGTTATAATGAAATAGTTGAGCTATTTAAACTATTCATAATCAAATTCTATAGGTAAAAAAGAGTTCAACTTTTAATGTAATTTAAAGCAACATTATTAATGCGAAGTTTTTCCACAAATAACATAAAAGGTAAGTGAATAAAATGGATAGTTTTGATTGATAATTTAGTCATGTTAGAACCATCCTACTGATAACAACACCTTGAACTTTGATTTTTAAAACTTCTGGTAAAAAACTACTTTGTATAACAATTACAATCTGGCAAAAAAAACCATATGAACTGATGGAGGTACGTTCAAAAAGCAAGTACGTCCATTTTAAGCACCCGGCACTGTTTTCATGAACGCTGTCATCCTTGTTTATGTTAAAAGTAATCAGACAAGTAATAATATTAAATACCAATTATTAACTAACAATGGTGTGAACAAATGAAAAGTTTTGTCTGACAAAAGGAAAAACATAATCCAATCAAATTAAATAAAGCTTTTATCTAACCTCCACAACAAAATTTTATGATGGTTGTATAAAAAATAGATTAATGTTCGAATTTTTGGCAGGTATAGTAAATAAAACACTGTTTAATATTTATGCCATTTTAAAGTTTCATAAAATTTTATTAACTTTTTCAAATAATCGAACAAGACATCCAACTTATTGGTAAACTTTTTGATTGGAGGAAGGTGGAAATATTTCACCATTAAAAAGAAAAAGGATTATTCCAAAATAAAAACTGAATTGTATTTTGTATTGGGTGGGAAGTACAGAAAGACAGGGATGCGGGGATACGACAATGGACATATACATTAATATTTCCAATAATTCATGCTAGTACAGTTCTTCCCTAGCTAGCTATGAGAAAATATTAGGAGATAGGGGAGGGTGGTTGCAGTGTGTAGAATATTTTTATCGTCATTGTCCTCCCCCACCCTGACTCAAAGGTCAATGTATTATGAACTCATGCAATGTTTAACTCAAAAATTCTGCAAGAATTTGGCTCCCTAACTCTTTAAAAATCCATCAAAGTGAGAAACATGAAAGTAAATTAATTTACGTTGGCGGTTATCCAAAATTGAAAACATTACATAGCTTTAAAATGGATTAACTATCAACAAAAATATAATAACTATGATTAATTAACTTTTTTTGCCAAAATTTAATTTTCCTTACAAGAACCTACCATTTTGATAACAGTTTAGGTAATATCTTAATTTTTACTGTATAATGCACTACTAATGTATTTTTTATGGCCAATAATCATCCTTGTTTATATATGTCGCATGACTTACCAAAGTTTAAATACATACACGTGAAAAAAAAAATAACAAGCATGACAAAATTCATAGTAGTGTTGTGTTAAGAAATGTTCCTTTGAAATTTTAAAATAATCGTTTATAAAATTTAGTTTGTTGTTAATACAAAATACCAACTAATATTTTATCTTATTATAATACAGTTTTCTTCGGTTTTATGTCATCCATGACCATAATTTATTAAAGCTATGTTGTCAACAATAAGAGCATGTTAATGATATGTTAGTTATACCTAACCACTTTACTTTTGTCAAAATAAATCTTTGAAATCTAATGTCAACTTAAAACTTTAAGATTCAGCAGATAATACTTTAAATGAGCTTTACACTTAAAAAAGCAAAAAAATGGGACATTAGAAATAAATCAAGTGGATTGTTATGTCGACAAGAAAAAGTCAATTACTATAAAGACTCTTAATTAAAACTTTAATTGAATAATGCAATCATTTTAATTTTTTCCCTTTTATTGTTGCTCCCCTGGTGAATGGGTTGACCCCACGTGTAACGGGACTGCTCTAGCCATTGACCTCTCTCTCTCTAGTAAGATTGTAACAAGTTTCTCTCAACCCTTTAAATTTATATTTACCCTTACATAACATTAACCCCTCTCTGATAACAGAGTAAATACCACATACACACAAACACACACACACAAAGTTCTCCGTTGTAATATCTAATACTTTAACCCTTAAATCCCACCCTTGTAACACACACACATACACATGACATGCCATGCACACAGACACACACACACATAATAATTGTACAAACATGTACATATATTTATTTGTTGCTAAAGTTCAATGTCCGAAAGCCGGGCGGACGGAGGGTTTAACACTGACAGAGGTTCACGGTAAGGGGGAAAGGGGGGGAATTGCACACTCTAACGGAGGCAACAGAGAAGGCTTCCCCTGCTTATTTACGATGAATTGTAGCATTTAAAAAGGGGAAAGGGGAAAAGAAATTTTCAAGGGGAATGCACTAAGAGGGAAAGGACAATGCATGGTAACAGCTAAATTTTCTAATTTCTTTTTTTTTCATGCTTTCTTTACAGTGTCTGTAAGAATTAAATATAAAAAGGGAATAGGGGAGGATACACCCCCCCCTCTCCCCTGTCCCCTTTTCAACATGCCTTTATCATGCTTTTAATGTATCGTCATGAAAAGCAAAGAAAACATTTTATACAAAGGAAAAAAAGTTTTTCTTTCTCCAACATATTCTATTTCACAAAGCAGAAATGTATTTTTTGTTGCTTACAAGTTTTTCCAGGATGGGAGATGTTTGTTATAGTGTGGTAAAGCCCCTAGAGGCTAGAGGCAAAACCACTAGCATATTAACATAGTAATACTTTCAGATTAGGTTATGCTAATTGGGATAATGTTATTCATATGGGTGTGGGTGTGTATCATGAATGGGGAAAATACGAGAAAAAAAATGCAATTGTTTTAGATTAAAAACAAGAAAAATTACATCCATTAGTAAAGTAAGTGACAACAAACCAAAGAAAATATAATCAACAGGAATATGAATATTAGTTTTTCCAGTATGGCTTGGAAACCGATTAATATCCGCTGGATTAGAACCAGTTCTCAGAGATACTGAAAAATCATGTACAGCATCGTTTTTTCAACGAAGATAAAAATAAAAATCATGAGATTAATACCAGTTTTGTTAGTCCGGTCATTCGGTCCCTGGGGATAACAAAACTGATTTTAATCTGATAATTTTTTAATTTTATATCCGCGGAAAACTGTCTATAATACGATGCGATAAATGACCATTCTTTGCATATGGCCTTAGACAGATTTCTGCTTTAATCAGCTTAAGAGAAATTTTTCCCTTTGTACAAATATAAATATACAAGAATAAATAGATTATATTAAGTGCTTCTCTGAAAAGCACAACTCCTAATTAAAATACAATACTTTTCTTTAAATATAAGTTACTATCCAGGAAGGGAGGGGACATTGGGCTGTAATTCCTACTTGTCTCCAAAATGTACTCTCATACAACGTCCAAACTTTTCTACCAATAGTTTGATCTTATACAGTATGGAAGAATTTAAATCAAAATTTTAAGTTTACAGAAATTTATTGTCTTATTCCTTAATATCCCTGATAACTACCCCTCTCTATAAAATAAATGTATAATGTATAAACGTTTCTAAATATGGCCTAGATTAGAAAGCATTATTTCTATAATACGTGCGTATCTATACAAATGAAAATTCCATATTATAAAGGAATAAAATGTCCGTCTGTCTGTCTTTACTATAAAGCTTTATTAGATCTCTTAAACGGTTCTTTCAAAATAAGGATAAATTACATTTACGGGTGTTGATTTGATTACATTGGGACGAAGCCGATAATTTGCTGTAAGGCTAAGGCTGCTTTTAGCAGCTGGTGTGATAAAATAAGTTTTTTCTTTTCATATGAAGAACACTCTCTTCAGAATTCTTTAGCATTAGGACGTTCGTCTGAGAGTGTGTTACTTAATCTTTATTATGTATGTTTGTGCTAGTCTTGGTTAGGTTTCAGGCCATTTTCAAAGATGTAAGTCATCCAACCAAAAAATCCTCAATATTTCTTAACACAAATATAAATTTAAGCCTACTCTCCGTTCTCTCGTTCGAGCGCAGGCCCATGGGGCTTGATGGCAAAGCCACTAGAAACCAAAACGTGGGTAAACGTACAAGAGTGTACTGTACCAGTGTACAGGGGTTGAAACAGACAGCTGCTACAACTTATCCCACCCTTCCTCCAAATTTTCAACAAAATTTAATGACATATCATATGAAAATAATTACATATTTTTACTTCCTGTGATAATTATTTTCTAATATGAAGGACAATTATGTGCATAAGTAGAGCAGCTAATGGACAACAGAAAAGTATTAAACAGTAAAAATAAAAAGATTTGACATGTATTAACATTAAATCATTGTATTATATGACAGAGATTATTCGAATCTGTGTATATTATGTTTTAAATGTTTTTAAAACTCGTTTTTTTTTATTGTCAACGTAATTGACAATTACGAAAAGATGGTAATTACAAAGTAGCTTTGCTACTAATTCAAATAAAATTTGAATGAATTTAATTTCAATCAATGCGTTTTAATATGTTTCATTTTAAGATAATTAAATCTACGATACCAACCCTATATTATAAAGTAATAATCTTTTTTTTTGTTTATTTGCTAAAATCTCGCTAACCACTGAACCGATTGAGTTCTCCATTTCAGTGAAGCTTTCCATAAGTCAGAGTCAGTTTTTTTCTCTACTACCACCTTCCCCGCTACTAATACAGAGCCCCTAGAAGCTAAGGGTGCATCCACTAGTTATTATAAAAACAAACTATATAAAAATTATAAATCTACCTGTTTAAATACTTCTAAAAGTATTTTTAGAAAGAATTTTACATATCATCAATATCAACGTTTTTCACTAATCAAATAAGTCCATTTATAACTCTAGTTTGACTTTTTAAATAATAATACTTATTTATCCTTTTAAGAAAATGTTAATTCTTGTCAGATAAAAAAAATCACTTTATCCAAGATTGAATTTAACATAAATCACAAGAGATAATTTTAACTGGCTAACACATACCACGATAACTACGTCTTACTGCTTTGATTCCTTGAATAATAATATCAAGTCTTGACTTTCTTATATCCTATTTCGTTCCCTTCCTTCAGCCGGCTTCTACAAAATATTTACTTTTTCCTCCAACATATATGTATAGATATATATTATATAACTTAGGAGGGAAAATTAAGGCATATTTGTGAAGGAAGGGGGATATTACAAGAATGTTTAAGGTCCAAAACTTGATTGACCGAAGAAATAATGGGGGGAGAAATTTCAACCCTTCGAAGTAAAATCCGGTTATAGTATATACTGTTAGATTAGAGTGGATATAAATAACATTGTGTCATGGCCTAAAGGGTTAAGGGGGAGTTGGAGGAATGATTTAAGGTGTATAAGGGGTGCAAAGAGAAAGCAGACTATAAAAACACCAACCCCTTCCATATTCCATTTAAGGTCATGTATCAACCCCCACACCCCCTAATGCCAATCTCCCCTGCATGATATTGAAGAAGAAGATTACGGCGCGCTTCCCCTTCATCCCCCCCCCATGCGACCGGTAACTCCTCCCTATCCCCCCCCCCACGCCCCCGGTGAAAATATCTGCCTCATTGTCAAGGTAGTGGCCAAGCCATGGTACCGTTATTTCTGGTATTTACACATTTTCGCAAAAATTTAAAATGCCAAAACATTTTTGTATACTATATACATATTTTAGAATAAAATTTGAGGCTTTCAATTAGCAAATAGTTTGTTTAAAAATAAAATGAAGTTTAAATGATTATCTTGTTTTAATTGAAAAAACAAAGCATGTAATCTATCATTCGTGACTTTCATTTCATTAAAAAAATACAAAAAAAAACATCTTAATTATTCTGGTAATAAGAAAAGATTCTAATTTTTCTACTTTAAATGGAATAATTTTCAAATTTTAGCTATTTTGCTTTTATATTTTTTTTAAAGAAACATTCTGTTACATTACATTATAGATTTCACCCTTATTTCCCCCTCCACTTTTAAATTTCCCAAAAATTATCAACATTCCCCATCTACCCCATACCCCTCTAAAAAATTCCCCCCCCGCCCTCGCCACACACAAACACACTACAACCCTCCAAAGTAAAAATGTGTAAAATAAGAAAATGTAGACAAAAATTTCCCTCAAGATTCCCTCATATCATCCCTTCAAATTTACGTTTTCGTGAATTCGCAAAAAGTTTTCTACATAAAATACTAATTGTTTTCTGTAAGACGAATACTTAACTAATTAGGTATACCTAAATTCCTAATGTATCAGTTTGAAAGATAGGTATATTTTACTTTAAGATTGATTCATTGTGCTATTTCAAAATTTTCTGTTATATAAAAAAAATCCTCAGCCCTATTTGCCCTTCTATCCTACCCTTGGAAAGTTTAAGAACTTATTTTCCCCCAGTTACCCTCACCTAACCCTGGCGGGGGTTAAATATGTTGTCAGACGTAGGAATGTCTTCTTTCAGGAGGGTGAAAAAAAACTTGTTAGGGGGTGAAAAGTGTTCGTTTTTTAATTCAACAAAAATATTTTTTTTATCAGCTACAGCAGCATAGAAAGGAATTTAAGTCAGGTGTTATTAGTAATCCCAAAGTCAATTTTCTTGATCTTTACTCAATAACTTGGTTTAATCTACACGTCTTTTTTCCTCATTTTCGTCCAATTTCCCAACCTCTTTAATTCTTTTTTTTTGTAGATTTTTTCGCAGTTTTTCATGAAATAATAAAGTTTTAATCCTTGTTAATGTATCTATTTAAAGTATTTTAAAATACATGCAAGCTTTTGTCTTTTTTCATGAAGGGATAGGGCATTAGTCCACAAATAAATCCTCCCTCTAATATTCTGGTTAATTTGGTTAGCTTTTTATTATTGAAGGAATATAATTAATTTTACAATTAATGTCATTTATTATATTTGATGAAAAACAAACTTGTATTTTTAATGTTATTAAAAAGTTACACAGATTGAGCTAAAAATGAAAAAGGTACCCGCGTCCTACATATACAAAACATTCATGATAAAAAACTCAATCGATCCAAGATTTAGCAAAATCTTGGCGAATTAAAACACATGCAATTAATTATACCAACTCTTTAAAAAATGTGATACTAAAAAAATAAAAGGTTGAGTGAATTCAAAAAAAAATTTCTTAGCTTATGATAGGACATCCCTTTAAGGGGATATTCACAACCTTTGTAAGAAAAATAGGAGATCAATTGGGATAGGGGGGGGGGGGTAGGGTAGGGTTAAGTGCACGCCCTTAAAAATAGGACAAGGAAAATGGTTATCCGTGGATTTGATATTGACAAAAGTTTTATGAGTTTAAGATCAGGGTAGCAACCAAATTTGGGATCAAGATAGACAGATAGAAAGAAAGATAGAGAGAGAAGGTAAAAGAGAATTGGAGAGAGAAATAGAGGGACAATGCATTTTATAGGACATTACCAGGAAATTATGGATAGTAAAATAGATAAAAAGAGATGGAAATAATCTTAATATGTATACAAAAAATAATTTATATTATTGTTTATATATCTTTCTTCTGTATATTCTGTTTATCTATCTATCCATCTTCCTTTGAAAGAATCATTCATATGCATTCTCTCCATCTCTATCTATCTCTCTATTTATCTCGCTTTCTCGCTGACGTTATGTGAAGTGCAATATTAGAACTACCTCTAGTGTGCAACTAAAACTATGGTTCTTAGACCTGGCTGGTGCCATATATCACAATACAATAAGTTCCAGTTGTGGTCTAGAATTGTGCTGTTATATTAATATTAATGTAAGACGCTAGAACACGGTAAAAGTTTGCATGTGCGACCTATATCTAGGTTCTTCAACTCTCATATGGTGTGACAATACCAAAGCAAAATTATTTCAGCGAAAAACTGTTTTTGTAGATGGACATTTTGTTGGTAGGAGTATATCCAAAAATCATTCTAATTAAGAATTTTTGTTATAATGAAATTATTAGAACAGCATCACTTGGCAGATATTTCTTTCTTTTAGTAATGATTGTTGAAAATTTCTATCTAAATATCAGGCTGATTTCATTCCATAAGAATGTAGAATATATGCTATTTTTGACCTCCATTATTAATCTATTTAAACTTGTCAACATAATGCTTTTGTGTTTTAAACTTTTAAAATCATTTAATCTACAAAGGATTAGTAATATTTTGTTTTAATCATCATTTTGTTAAGAAAAATGCATTTGTGCTGATCTAAACCCACGTTTTTGCTACTGATGTAGTTCTGTGTAATTCCACCCCTCCTCCACCCCCCCCCCACACACACAGACACAATCACACAGAAAATGCCCACTAATAAATGCACACAAACACAAATGCAACACAAAAGCACACAAACAAACCCACATCCCACACACAAACAGACACACACACACATGTGGTTTTGGAGTTGAAAAAAATATTGAAATTTCTCTTTTCTAAGAAATGCATGCAGACAAAGGGACAACAAAATATAAAAGGACAGAAAAAGATTCAAGACCAAAAAAGCAAAGAAAAGTTTTAAGGAATATGGCATAAAAATGAGGATTCCTGTGCTATTAAGTAGAAAGTTTTGTGTATGTCAAGTAAGATCTCGTTAACGGCTGAACAGATAGTTCTAAAATTTTGAGGCAAAGGAATAGTTGCACGAAATGCATTTGAACTTAATTTAGTGAACAGCATATTTTTTCCTAGTTATTGGGTTAAACTACATTTATATGGCATATATTTGAAAGAATTTCAATTTTCTACCACGTAGTTTTTAAAATATCAAGACTTGAAAATTGTCTTTTTGTGATATATGCAATTTAAAAAGACGATTTTCAAGTCTTCATATTTTAAAAACTACGTGGTAGAAAATTGAAATTCTTTCAAATATATGCCATATAAAT
>LS056595.1:0-12026 GCA_900241095.1 Acartia tonsa
CCCTTCTCTCTATCAATAATAGACAAGAGAGATTTTAAAGAGCAATAAGATTAATAATAATAACATAATATTTCTCTCTTTTTTTCAAAAGTCTAGTTTAAGTATATAAGTCTCTTTTAGTGCAATATCATTTTTTTTAAATTGCTTTTAAAGGAGACAATTAAATAGTTTTTTTCTTTTATTGTCATAGCCCGGGAATAAAAAGGATTTTACTACTCTATATTAATTTCTATTGTTAAGGCTAGCTTTACAGCTACAGATAAATAGTAGTGGCCTTCAATCCATCCATCCATCCATTTTATGATAATCAGTTCATTAAACAGTAAAGAGTCTATTCAAATACTGTTTTCTTTATTACTTATATCTAGTTCTAAAAAGTTATAATTTGTTTATTAAGAAATATTTCTTTAAAATTTTTGCTAGTCTATTCAGATTTTTTCAAGGGGTGATTAATCTTGGGAGATAGTAAGTACCCTCCACGGGAATACAAATAAACCTTATTTGGACCTAAGAAGCTCTTTATGGGTTTTCTTTCCCACTTCTCTTCTCTTCCCTAAATTTTATGACGTCACATGGCTGATTTTTTTAGAAACTTTGTAAAGTTTCAAGAAGCTTCACTGTAAAAGATAACCATATCAATCCACTGCAGTGGTTGCTGAGATCTTTAGCAACAGACAATCAGATAGACATCCTGTTACTTTTATTCAAGAATATATAATTTAAGCAATACTGCTCAAAGCAATTAGCAATCACCACTTTATTAATAACAAAAAAAATGAAATTGCAGGAATGACTGGTCTTAGTTAAAGAGGAGCTTTGATTAAAAATATTGATTAACTGTGTACACACCGTGCTTAATTCACTACAAGGTTCAAAGTTGCATAAATTGGATATAATTATGTTTAATTCCTAATAACTTCCAACACTATATAAGCACTAATTTGTAAGGATCTGAAATAAAATGTTGACAATTTTTTCACATGTTTTTGTAGCAAAGCTACTATATAAGTGTTTGTGTCCTTCTGTAATTCTGCCTGTCGTTAATTTCAGAGGGTTACAAATTTTTATTTTTAGATGTGCAAATAATCTACTTCCCTTTACTCCCCCTTTGCTTTACATCCTGTTTATGCAAAGCTGAAACTTTTATATTTCCTATTAAAAGCTGAACTACTTTAATAATCCTTGTTATTATAAAAGAAAATTTGGGTATAGTCCCTTCCGTGAAATCATCTCTTAAGGGGCGTTTCGTCGTATTTTCACAGAAGCTTTTCTCCTCTTTCTAGCCCCTGCGGGGCAATCACCTAACTTAACCTAATATAACCTATTAAAAACTACTGTGAAACTACGTCGAAACGCATCTCAAGAAGCGATGTCAAGAAAGGGACTATACCCAAAATTTCTATACATAAAAGAGTTATTTTTACTTATTCAATTGACATGAGTTTAAACTTTAAGGTTAGAATATACTAGTGTGAATGACGTGTATAAAAACAATTAAAAGTTTGGTCAGTTATAATAAACACAAATTACACCTTTCACTTAATAAAACAATTACTAAACTTGATAAGTTCTCTGGGAGGAAGGGGACTTTGATTGGGCTGTTTATAACACTAGTCCCCAAAGTTTTATTATTCGTTGGCTTTAATAACTTTTATTGAATTTTTACAAAAGGGGTAATTTTGTGTTTTATCATTAGGGATATACATCAATTCATAAGCCATTGTCTTATCCCTTTAGATCCCTGTTAGTTTTATACTGTCCCCTCTACTATGGAATATTCAGGGAGGTATAGGGCTAAGGATTTCAAATTAATCCACATTCCTTTTTTCCCGCTATTTTTAACCAACTAAAGTAATGAACTAACAATAATTGAGGAAATGATAATTTTTTTTATCCTTGTTCTACACCTATATCTCTGAGAATATTGGACAAAGAAATTTAAAAGTTCCTGTTTCTACAAATGGCTTCGCCTGTAGTTTTTGACTTTGCCATAAAGACTGTTGTGTTTTTAAAGTGCCTCCAATAAAATTTATTTTGATAGAGAGAAGTAGGTTTTCATTGAGGGCTTTGACCCACCAATTTAAATGCTTTTAAACTACAAGAAAAATTACGAATATACCGATGAAAACTATGTACTAATCAGTTAAACAGTTTCTTAGGTCTTAGATAACACAAAATATGGAATAATATGTCTCAGACAATCGATATTAAAACATGATGTTGCTCCAGATTTTCACGTACTCTGATAAATTAATGCTCGCAGCTGTCTAAAATAATGATGCCCCCATCCACCTCCTTTGCCCCATTTTATCCTCTCCTACTTGATTAACGAACTGACCAATAAAAGAGGTCCATATTAGCAAGATAAACTGACGACAAATTTTCACCTGTCAATCTATCCACGTATATCCTATATAAATCTTTCAGACAGACAGCTACAACAAATAAAGTTATACTGAAGAATAGCCGCTGTTGTATAGTAAATATGAAAATATATTTAAATTGAATTTGAATAATTTGATGGAAACCTAATAAAAATTACAATAATGTAAATATGATGTGTATTTTGAAGAAAAAATAAGATAAAAAATTCGAAGAAATCAGAAATTATATCATCAACATGCTTTAAATATGTTTTCTAAAAAAAATGAGAAAATGAAAAACCTATTTTCAACTGATTAGCTTTAAATTATTGGTGAGAATGGTTGAATTTTTTCAGTGGAGATATTGATAAAGCGTCCATTGTCTTATCCCTGTTTTCTTGGCATTTATAGACTTTTACCATGGGTCTATAGACGTCCGTCAATCGAAGAAACTTAGCATTTAGATTTACCACTAATTCAAGCCTATTTGAAATGATAAAACCTATTTCTGAACATTCATATGCTAAATTAACGCATTGACGTATTTACATATAAAACAATTTATATAAATACACCGCTTTCCAAAATTTCATTGTTTGGTTTCTCTGGAAAATTCTTGAAAATTTTAAATTTTTGGCAATTGCAATTTCATGATCAAATTTTAGGGTCGTCGCGGTTACAAGGATATAATTTTAATTTAATTTGAGCACACCTGAAAATTTTAATAACCCCCTTGACCAAAATCGAGGGGGATGTTAGCTTTAGCGGGATGAATTACAGAAAACAAGAGGGGTATATTTTTTGTGTCCGGGGGTAGGATTCACACTTTTGATATTTATCGGCCCACCAAAAAAAAACCAAAGTGTCCCAGATTTTTTTAATTGAGGTGCAAAGCATGCAAATTATTTTTAACACTTCCCTTAATTTAAGGTGGCTGTGACTTTCTTATACACCCTCTGGGCTGTATTAGAAAGGCGCAGACATTTGTCAGGGAGGATGTAGAAGGGTGGATGGACACTAGGGGAGTATCACCACACTTAATTTTGTCAGAGGGGAAATACACCCCCCTTCTGTATGCCTCAGATTTAAACTAAAAATTGTATCATCATATCTTGTTTACATTTTGAATTAATATTTGTTTCAAATTAAGCTTTTTATTTCATTTTATCGATTCTTAAATAATTTTTACATGTCAATGTAGAACGTAATATTTCTAAACTTCATTATAAATATATTATTACAGTATTTTAGTAAAGAACACATATTAATCACCCATTGATTAATAGCTTTAAATTTTATCCTTTGAACTATGCTATTAAATATACATGCTTAAAATTAAGGCTAATAATTTATTTAAATAATAATTTAATAAGATTTTATGTTCTTTAAACTTTTAAACTCAATACATTAGATGAAACACTAGAGGGGGAATAATGGTATTTCCCTATCCCAATGACCTTGTGCTGACTCTCAATTGGATTGACAATCAACCAATGGTGTCAAAAATTTTAACACTGACAAGCAGCAGAAAATAATTTGCTAGCAGACAAAAAAGGTCATTGTATAAGGGAAGAAGTTAGTTATCTGTATATACATCTATCCTATTTTCTCAATACTATATATGAAGAATCACCCATTTACATAATTAAGTTTTTTTCTTTATATACAAAGTAGAACAATGTCTGCGTGTCTGGATGAAGCTTAAAATCTCGCTGACAGTTTTACCAATTAGGCTCTACTTATTAGGGATTATACTTACTAGTCCTACAAAGTTTTGGGGCTATGTTACTCTCCCCCACCCCTCCCCCCCCTTAAAAAGCCATGGATAAGCCATTAGTATTCACAAATAATTATACCTACAGTTAGTTAATGAATATCTACTATTGTTTATTGTCAAGTAAAATATACAGGATGTATTCATGACATATTGAAAAGTTTAGAGGTAAATTTGGCAAGAAATATATGTATAAAATCCAGTGTTTGATGTATTTATGGCAGTTACTTTAAGCATGACTGTATTTTTGGAATATGTTTTTACAATTAGCCAAGAAAGAACATCGAACTGTATTTTTGCTAATTGCATAAACACCATTTACCCAAGTTACGCAACAAAAATTCGACACATGCCTAACATCCAAACTTTTAAAGTAAATAAAGCTGCACTTCCTTTCTACAATTCTAAAAATATATTCAATTTATTATCTGGAAACACCACAAGTCATCTCAACATAAATGTATCTGTCTATCTATCTATTATCATTTTATATCTATCTACCTTGATTGTCTATCTTTCTGTAGGGACTTTTATATCTATTTATATTAATTTTTTGTCTATCTATCATCAGTTTATTGTCTATACCTTGATCGTCTATCTATCTCTTATAATTTCATATCTATTTATCTTTATTGTCTATCTATCTATCTATTATAATTTCATATCAATCTATCTTGTTTGTCTATCTAAAGCATTGTAGTAATTTCTATCAGTCTGTCTGTACCTGAGGATCTCGCTGACCGTCTTGGTTCTCCTTTACAATGTAGCTTCTAATAGGTTCTTGGAAGGTTTAAAATTATCAAAATTATTTTAAAAGAGAAATCTACCCTAGAAAAAAAAATACCTCCCCTCCCCCCCAAAAAATCAAAAATTAAGTACCCCTCGAGGCCTTTAGGGGCATAGTCGCCGGTATCAAGATAAATTTCATAAGAATGTCACTATTGTACTAGGTCATATGTCTATCTATTCCGATTTATTCTATTTTATCCTAAAAATGTACACAGTCATTATATAATTCTACCCATCGCGGAAAACCAACAAATTTATGAATTCATAATTTAGAAATACCACAAGTCATCTCAACTTAAACATATCTGCCTTGTCTATATGTGTACGTACTAGCGGCAACGCCCCCAAAAGATAGGGAGGAATATTCGACCTTGCACTTTTACTTACTTTGGTCTTTTGTCTGTTCTTTTAATTTTAGTTTCACTTTATTAGCTTGGCTGCTTGTTATAATAGTTTTGTTATGTAATAATTATTCTATTCGTCTAATTTTTGGAATACTGAAGTAAAGATTCTCTATAATCAAGTCCTAAAATGTCCTTAAACAGTATACTGTATTTAAGCAGTTTTGTAAAAAAAAAAATTTCAATTTTGTAAGACAAATAAGACTTTAGACAAATTTATATTTTGCTTATCCAGTTTTGACACTCTACTAGTGTTAATGTTCGTTTATTCTGCAATTTCAGAACTTCGCCTTTATAGATATTGTCATTCTTGTTACAATATTTTGCTTAAAGAACTTTCTGAACCAAAACCTGTGTAACAAATATTATTATTAATAGTTTATATATCCACAAACCAAACTCATATCATATATTCAACCATCTTTCACGGAGTAAAGGGGATATTGTTGCTTAGGAAAAATTAATATCTGAGCTGAATCTTTAAATGTGTTGCGGTTGCCGCAACCGTTGCCACTGTTAGTGCTGCCAATAAAACATGGATTTTTAAATGTTTGAAGTTTTTACGTATTATTATTATTATTATTATTTCTTCATATTTTTACTAAAAATTCAAAAAGTGGGTGTGATTTAAAGGTTTAAAGCCGTGCCCACGCTTAGTCAATTTGATTTAAAGATCGCTATTAGGTTAGTGGCTGTACCTCTGGCAACGGCAACGGCAATAGCTACACATTTAAGGATCTAGCTCTGAAAAAATTAAACTGTGGTCCATTTGTCCAAGTCTTGTATAGTGCATAAATAAATTATTTGAATTATTTTTTTTTATAAATAATTCCTAAATAATAGGTAAGTACTGAGGTGAAATTTAAATGTATAAAACTGTATAAATAAAGGCTGAATGAAACCCCACTTCATCAACAACAAAAATCATCGAAATTTAGAATATTAAATTATCACGAGACACTTTTTTAACATTCAGAAAATAAAATAAATAGTATTTATTTGTTGTAACTAAAAACCAAGCAGTATGACCTGTTAAGATTTTTCTTTAATTTCTAATTTCCACTGAAAATTTTTCGATGTCTTATACCCCAAATCCCCGTATGCCCCATAGGGAAGCAATTGATATGTTAATTTCCCATATAATATATCAATAGTCATATGTATTAATTAAATTTATATTTATGACTTTATACTTTATTGTTTATCATTTTCTTTATTAGCCAGGGCAAATAAAACAATATTTTCAACAAATTCAACAAAAGAAAAAAGCATTTAAATCTTTAAATTTGTTTTTAAAAAGTTTAACATGATTAAGCCTAATATTATATTTAGAATATTAGGGATTAAAACAATTGAATAAACTTGTAAATATAATAGAGAAATACTGTAACAATGCTTTTAAAAACTAAATCAAAAGTGAGGGGCGACTTCGCCAACCTCATATGGCGTAGCCACTAGTAGCTCTCAAAAATATCTGTAGAAAAATAATCGTATAATAAGTATTTGATTATTGATAAAATGTATTTTTAAGCAGTTTGACTTTTACAACGTGTTTGACGTATTGGTGACTATTGAAAGCAAGCGTTTATAAAACGTTGGGTACCTGTGTAATATACAATCCAATGTCCCCTTCACTCTTTGGATTTTGTTATTTGATCATCTCTGATTTTAACAAGTTTAGCTACTCTATAACTACAATATGTCCGTATGTTTAAGTAACACAACAAAAGAAAGGTTTTTAGCAGCAACGAAAAATTATCTGATTTGATATAATATAGAGAATGAAAAAAGTTTATCTTTGAATATGTAGAATAAAAGAAAATGCTATTCAGCAAAGTTTCATATAGGTTCAAAATAATGTTCTGAGTTATTTATTGGAGAGTTTACTGAAACACTCTAATCAACGAAAATATTTTCTTTGAAACTATTTCTCCAAATATTATTATTTCCATATGATATCAGCAGACTTTTTCCATTAGTTTCTTGTCAAAAAGGGCATAATTATCTATCATTAATCCAATAAACTATCAACTTTTTAGTACACATATTTAATTTCACTTATTTTCTTTATTTATTGAATATTTATAACAAGGTTTATGTGTGTTTAAATGACTGAATATGTATCATATGTCCATTTTTAATTATAATGTTCATGTTTATGTATTTTAAATTACACCTGTTCTTATTTTTAGCTTTTTGGAAGCAAAATGGAATTTTTTTATCAGTTGCTTTTTGTTCTTTTGAAAATCATCTTTAAAAAATATATATTTTTTTAAGATCAAGTAAAAAGTGAAAAACAGACGAAAATTATAAAACTTTACAGCATAAAAATGAATTAACAATTTAAACAAGATTTTTACTGAAAAACTCGATATGTCTGTCTAATTTACAAAGTTTGTATAAAAAAAAGATGAAAGTTTTGAGAGAAAAAAAAACAAATAAAAAAAGTATAAATGTTTAATATTGCCTTTTATACATATAAAATTTGAAATGTCACGAACATTAATACGAATTATAGAATAGTTATTTCTCGTATCGTAATATAAACGGCTTTCCGCGGATATAGAATGTACAATTATAAGATAAAAACTATTTTTTTTAGCCACGAGGTGCCGAAGGCACCGGCAAAAAAAACTGGTTTTAATCTTATGATCGTACATTTTTATATTCGTAGAAAGCTGGATATGATACGACGCTAGACATAGATTTTTCGTATGGATGAGAACCGGTTCCTATCCACCGGATTCGAATGAATACGAGAAAATTTATAAAAAATATATCTCTATAAACTAATGGCTTTAGACTGTACGACGTCCGTACGACAATCCCCAAACTGTCCAGATTTGAGCAAGACGATTCCAGTTACGTCATATACGTTTCGGGAAAGAAAAAGGGAAGGGGGGAAGAAAATCTCTTCAAAAGAGATGGGAGAAAAGGGAAGAGATTTTCTTCCCCCCTTCCCTTTTTATATGACGTCACAGGAATCGTGTTGCTCAAATCTGGACAGTTTGGGGTTTGTCCGTCCGTACCTGTCTATGGATAATGGGAAATTAAAGCATAAATTACATAAAAATAAAAATTTCATAACCAGTGAACTATGGGGAACATGTGCTAAAAGTTGAAAATTTAAACTGGCTTTCTGGTGTTGGCCTTTGCTTTTTTAATGATTTCATTTTGCTTACGATTTTCTCTATTCTCATTCTATACAAATTTTTCTGATATTTTAGAAAACAATGATATTGTTCGATTATTATTGCTACGCTAAAATTGCACTTACCTGTCTTATTTAGGGAAATTTTCCCTAAGGGATTTTATTGCAAAAATTGTCAACCGGAAATGTTTATACTAAATATTCCCATACATGGCTTGACATATATTTCTGGAAATAAATCAACTTCTTATTTATTGAATTTAAATCCTAATTGTAAAAGTTTCGTGATTTTTAGAATATTTTATAATTATACGAAACATGTAAAATACCAAGAATAACGATGTCACCCCGTTTGTTCGTTCGTTCTTACTTTAAGATTTCCCTAGCCAATGGTAGTCTGTGCTTTTCAGGGAATATACCTATATAACATACCTAGAGTAATAGACATATCATGCATATAAATGAATAAGTATCAAATAAAAAGGCATGCTTTTATTAGAACTATCCTATTGTATGACTTAAACTTAATCAAGGCAATGACAGGTTTTATCCCCTGAAGAAAAATGTTTGTCTTTAGCTTTTCCACCTGTTAGATAACTGTATTTTTTTTACCACTGCATTTTATTGTAAGGTAAGGTAAGTAAAGGAATACACTCTCCTTTAAGAATAATTTAATCCTTACATTATATAAAGTAGTAGGAGTTTTTGTCTGTAGCTTAAGATTTCGATAATTACTTAATTGCGTTCTTCGTTTTAATAGCTTAACATTTGTCCTGTGATTGTTTCACACTATTTTTGTTTTAAATTTAAGTCTTGGTTGGGTTCAGGCTATTAAATTCTGACACCCCTTCAAATAAAAGGCCTCTAGATGCCAGGAGCGCAGGCGCTAGTATTGATTCAAAGAGGGAGATTATTGTTTAAGGTTTAATTTTTATTCAGATTGTCTTCCTAATCCCTTGATTCCTGAAGCTCTCATTCACCAGATTTACATAGAAATGAAAAATGGTTCCCCTGTGAATTTGAGCTGAAATACCATTGTCCCTGTGTGTGTATTCATATTTGTCAGGGATACAGGGAATCATCATTAATAATGCAAAAATTATTAAGGCAACATGTGTGTTCATATTCGATAGGTATGTAGGGGATATTACAAGTGTATTTCTTAACCAAGTTTTAATATTCTTGAATGGTTTATTTTTCTACTGGTTACATAAAAAGAAACATTAATAAGACCAGGAACGTCCTAGTAGAGGGGTAAAGTGGTGATTACTCCGCTTTCCCCCGACATTTTTTTGGAAATTTAGATTTTATCTTCCCCCTCATAAAAGTTTTACTCCAAAGTTTTGGTGTATTCCCCCTTTCCATATTAACAACAATTTAAAAATATGGGTGCTTCGCGCCATGGTTCAGAGCCATTGGTGTTTTATACATTTTTGTAAATTTCACAAGTAAAATGTGGTTTCTTATCCCCCCCACCCCTAAGAAAGAACACTTGCAGAAAAGTTGAGGGCTAACAAGTTTTGTCCGGGTGCCATATCTCTGATCCTGTGTACTGACATTTCTAGATGAATATCCATACTTCATATATTAGGCTTTTTATCATTGCTCTAATATTTTACTTTTTTAAGTGTAGCTACTCTAAAACAGTAGAGACCTTAGAGCATAAAACAATAAATTCATCCACAGTGTTGATAAACGAAATTACTCTTCTTTAGATCAAAATTACTGGTTAAAAATTTTATTCACTACTAGTTTTGCAACAACCAATCAAAGTTCGATAAAAGTACCAGAACAAATAAGATAACGTGGTTATAAAACTTTGGTTTTCTATAATATTCCACCTCTAAATAGTGTTGCTATGCTTAACTTTATGAAATAATCACAGGTTTTTAAGATAACATGTTTAAATAACAACCTGGATAACCTATTGAAGTCTTATTTTTATAATATCTTAACCAAATCTTGCTCATAATGTGCATGAAAACCTGATCAAGCGTACTTCTGACATCTAACACTTTGATTTCACGACTTTTTTCTTCAAGTTCTTACTGTGCATGATAATGAGTTTCAACAATGGCTATAAAATGACTTTTTTTTAAGTTTAAAATAAGACTTTTTTATATAAGTTGTTGTACTAAATTAATTTCATAAGTATTGCATAATCTCAAAGTCTAACATATGAACATCAGAATTTGAATATTGTAAGGCTGAAAAAAATTACAATGCTGAAGCAATTGTAAAAGTTTGAGCTGGCCCTTCTAACCTAACCATGGAAAAGGACTGATAGTCTAGAAAACTAATATTAATTAGATTTTGATTGGCCTTGGTTACTGGAGTGGTTCCAGGTTCAAGTCAATCCAATACCGCGTCATACCATAAATGTTAAAAACTGTTCTTAGATGATAACATATATATTTTATTCTCGAAAAGTTAGAATTGTCATACTAAATTGATTGAAAATTGGCCATGGACACTAAGCTGGGGTAGGGAGTGACAACTCCCAATCCCTATAAAATGGCATAGCTTCAGTCATTTTGTTTTGTTAGATAATTGTTATCTATCGCTGATTATACCATGCACAAAATCTTTGCTTTATATTTCCTCAAAACAGCTAATTCTAAAAAAAAAAATTTTATTATAGAGTAGTTGGGCAATAACGTGTAACTCATTCTATGCTTTGTAAGGCACGTGTTCCCATAAACATATGCACATCGTTTTCCTACATAGTTAGGATAAGGTCGTCAAATCAAAGGGTCAACTATACTGGGTGATTCGTTAACTGATACCTTGGGTGATAAAAAAAGAAGACAAAGATCCCAATGGCCATCCTTAGTTGTTAAACCGGAGTTAAATTCATAAGGACAGTAGAGTTAAATTTCTTCCATCAATCAATAGTTGGTTGTCTTCTTCATGAGAGCCATTGATCATTAAATCAGCTGTTATGTCTCAACACTGAAAATGTTCAGATTTCCACCTTGAATTGTAAAGTTTTCAATTGCATAAGATTCTCTCATTCTCAAAATATTTCTTCCAGGATTATGAAGCCGCCATATGACCGCTTAAAATATGCTAGAAAATTATTATTTGATTTTCTTTATTTTAAGTCCATTTTTTTAACCCTATCCTTGTATAAAATAATAAGACGCCTGTCTACTTTTAGCTGACGATCTCGCTAATTGCTGAAACGATATGCTGATCCTTTCCAGTTAAGGTTTTAACTATTTTAAGAGATGTTAAAACCATCCCCTCGCAACTTTTAAAAACTAATAATGAAGGTGGGGGTCGACTTAACCCCTCCCCCCTCTTTTCATTTTAGATAGTAAGATATTAAAACAATCTTAAAGTTTCTTAACCTTACTAAAATTTGAATTGTTTGCAGCTAATATGCAAGCAGGTGGTTGGTGGCTGGTTAGTGGTTGGTTGGCAGCTGCTAAACCTTAGATATTTGACTACTATTTAGTATTCAGGTAATTTTTCAATATTTTATTCATTGGACATTTTAATATTGAACTAAATACTTTTATATTCTATCTGCTATATAATCTTCT
>LS056596.1:0-12026 GCA_900241095.1 Acartia tonsa
CAATTTACAATTCTGCTTTTGGGGCATTCTTAAAATAATACGATTTTTTTCATCAAAGAATTTGATTTTACAAAAAATAAAAAAATCTTAATTAACTATGATTAATGAATTAAAGACAGTTTGTTTCCCTATAAAACTTTCAAGTATGACAATGAAATAAAATTTAAAATTACCCCATCTGTAGATTCAAAATTATTGGTTGAAAAGTTTGGACACTGTTAGAAAAAAATAAAACTTTGGATAACATACAAAAGATGTTATTATGACAACAGTCCTTTTTGTTGATTTAATAACAGCTAAAAAGTTGAACACGGGTTTATTTGAAGCTAA
This sequence comes from Acartia tonsa, assembly GCA_900241095.1. Classification (NCBI taxonomy): domain Eukaryota; kingdom Metazoa; phylum Arthropoda; class Copepoda; order Calanoida; family Acartiidae; genus Acartia; species Acartia tonsa. The sequence goes on from LS056596.1 coordinate 331, forward strand.
AGGTTTAACCTCGACATCTGTTATAAAAATGATTATCTAACATGATTAACGTTTAACTAGCAACGTCGATGATGACTCGAGAATAAATAATTTTCAATGTTAAAGCTTTTCTCTGATTAATGTAGATCTGTCCGTAGACTCTAACGACTATATTGCTATTTTAGTCATATAAGAATAGTCCTGTCAATAAAAAACTTAGAATGATGATTCTAGTAAAAATTAGGTACAGTTTAAAAAGTGTCGCAACTCTATAATCTATTTTGAGTCTAATAATCTATAAGTTGATGCTATAAATGACGAAAATTCAATCTTTGTTTGTGTTCTTATTTTTGACTGATTAAAACTGAACCTTGGAGGGTGGGGATATTGGACTGTAATTTATAATGGTACCCAAAGGTTTAATATTGATAATATACCTCAATTTATAGTTCATTGTCTTATCCCTGCTGAAACTATAGCCTAGATGCATATGTAAGAGTCAATGTTGTGTGTGTGTGTGTGTGTGTGAGTGAATATGTGTATGCGTGTGTGTGTGTTTGTGTGTGTATGTGTGTGTGTGTATCTAACTGAATATGACAACTGATTTTCTATGCAATATGTGTGTGTCAAGTAAACACTCTAAAAAGTTAAATCCAAATCTGTAAATCTTATGTAAAGTAGTAAGATTTTTTAATCCGTTAAAATAACGTTCACCAATAAACCAATAAATCTTAGGATGGGTTTCGGCTATTTTTCTCCCCCTCCAACACATTTCCAATACTTCAGCAACTAGTTAGTTACCTACTTAAGGGGTAATTTTGTTAATGATATTTTGGGGATTTACCGTCCATTTTTGAGTGCTATTTTTTAATGGCACTGGAGGCAAAATAGTTTTTATTTAGATTTTATATGAATTAACATACTGATTTATAAACTGGATAATACAATTAAAGATATTTTTAAGAGTGCCATGCATGTGTGCTTGCAGCTAGCGTGTCTGTACGTCTTTCCAACTTCCTTGTAAAATTACCTAATATCCCAGGATAGAAGCGTAGCTACTCTATATGTGTAGCTGCTAGCATGTCTGTACGTCTTTCCAACTTCCTTGTAAAATTACCTAAAATTCCAGGATTTGAGAGTAGCGCAGCTACTCTATAACTAGGATATGTCTGCCAGTCTGTATTACCAAGTTACTTCATTTGTATTAATTTGTCTATTGGCTGATTTTAAATTTAGTTGTTGCTTGATTATTTAAAAATAAATTTAACCCTTTTAATATTCATTCCTTTTAAAACTAATTTTGGCTGCTAATTTGTTTGTTTTTGTTGCTGCGCAGCTTTAGAACAATTTTTTCCTTGTTTCGTATAATATTTAGACCTTTCTTGTCACTCTCTGGAACAAATAAAAGTTCCATAGTATCCGCTAGTTGTCAGGGAATTTATACAAACTGCGCAATGGCCAAAAAAAGCTTCAATTCTATACTATTTTAAGATTTTTAAAATATGAACCAAGAATCTAAAGCGATAAGAAAATGAACACTAAATTAATATACATCGACAATAATGATAAACTAAATTAGCCTCTATTAAGATTATATTATTGGTGGAAAAGTTTGTACCCTGCTTGTTTGTACAACCTAATCAAGGCTTGAGAAAAATACCGAAAGTTTTGATGCCTACAAATAAAAAACTTTGGGGACCAGTATAATTTTAAAGTCCATCCCATCATGCTTCAATCTAATAAATAAAGATGATAAAGACTGTTTATTACACTATTCCCAAAAGTTTAAAATAGCGTTTTCTTATTCGTTAACAACTTTGAGACTGCAGTGAATTTTAATTGGTTTATTCATTTCGTTAAGGGTTCAAACTTTTTAATCACTAATTTTAATCTAAAGACTGGTTAATTATGTGTATAATCAATAGGGATGTATATCAATTTAACGTTCATTGTCTTATCCCTTTAGATCCCTGGATTGAATGAGCTAAATAAATTGAAATATAATGATATAGACAATTAAAAAGACAGTTGGATTACAAATAAAATTAGGCTAGTATGACAGTTATTTAGATGATCACCCTAAATAACTCAGGGATCTTAAGGGATAAGACAACAGATATTAAATTACATCCCCAATTATGATAATCACTATTAACCCTTCTGTAGATTTAAATTAGTGTTTAAAATGTTTAGACACTACAATTTTTGAATAAACCAACCAAAATTAAATTAAGTTACTCTATTTTTTGAGTCAACGAAAAAGAAATCTTTGGGTACCAGTGTAATTTACAGTCCAATGTCTCCTCCCTCCCTGATAAGACCCGTAATGTCAACCTAAACCCAAGGTTTTTTAGTAGCGAAGCTACTCTTCAGTTATTTGTGCATGTCTGTCCTTCCATCTGTCTATCTGTCTGATAATGTTTAAATCAACTAAAAACTACAAAAGTTATTTTTGTTTAAATGGTATCAATGTTGGTTTGAAGTTAATTCAGGGGACAGCAGAAAGGGTCATGTTTGACGTCATAAAAATACATCTATTATCCATCTCTTTTTAGGTTTTCCTTTCCCACTTCTCTTCTCGTCCTTCCCTTTTAGATGTATTTTTATGACGTCACACATGAAACTTTCCGCTGTTCTTAATTCAGTCTTAAAATTTAAAAAAATCAATATGTTAGCATGACTGCTTTTGCTATATAATGCCCTTTATATAAGCATAAAAAGTTCTTATTTTTAAAAAGTTATCCTTGCTAATGCAAGTTGTCATCTTTGTTATAGTGAACCTTATTTTTGAGTACAATTAAATATCTTATTTGAGGCATATAAAAGACAATAAAAACTCCGCTGAGTATTTTAGTATATAAGGATATGAGGTCTTCGTGGTTCAAAAAATTAATTCCAGGTTTTGTACAGATTGAACTGTTCAATCAAAATTAATAAAATGATAAAGATATGTAGTAGCTTTGCCAATAAAAAAAATCAGAGATCTTAATGGATAAGACAATAGACAATAAATTGATCTAATCCCCAAAAAGATTAAAATTATTGGTAGAAATGTTTGAACACTTCTTTAACACTTCTTTAAACCAATGGATTAGTGAAAGTGTATATAAATCTTTGGATACCAATTTAGTTTACAATTTAATGTACTAACCCTATAATATACTATAAATAACATATGAATATAGTGTACAATTACAACACTGTACAAATCTTGTAATGAAACTGGAAGATGGATCACACACTAACATTGTAACCAACACAATGATAAAACACAAAACAACGGGATAAAATAAATAGTTTTTTTTCACACCCATCTAACTTATTTTGTTTTTCAATCTGTAGTACATTGAATAATATAATTATTAAATTTATTATCCTATTATTTAAAGTTGTAAGCTTTTTTGTCTGAAGCGAAGGATCTCGCTAACCACTGAACCGATATGGTTCTCCTTTACAGCTTCTTGTAGGTCCCTTTGAATATAGAGCCCCTAAATGCTAGGGCGTTTTCGCTAGTATTGCAAAAGTAGGTTCTTTTTATTTGTTCGTTAAGATCTCATAGGCCATTGAGGTCTCAATTAGTAGGAAAGCTTCACATAAATCGCTTAGGATGGTTTTAGACTATATAGTATATATTCTATTTACAGAAAAGGTGTTTCTAAAGTGAAATGGTATTAGGGAGCTCAACTATGAACAAACAAACATCGTAATTGAGGTTAACAAAGTTATCTGAGTATTAAAGGTGCCCGCTAAAAAGTTGTAAAAAGTTGTTTCTTAGTTGCGAAAATTATTGATTTAGTCAAATGGATACATTATTAATTGAATGTTAGACCAGATTTTCATGTTCTCTATTAAAATGAAACTAGCGGCGGACTAAAATGACGATACTCCCCATCCACATACGTATCCCCATCCCCTTACTGAATGAACGAACTGACCAATAAACTAGTTACATGTTGGCAAATTTACAGATTTTTCCATGTCAGAATATCCATGAATACTTCATATCCATTCTTAGTTGTCTTTTTTTTTAAATCATACCTAATACAATATAACTCTAAAAAGTTCAAAAAGTTAAGATTAATATTTATTATTTTGTACAATTAATTATAAGGAAAAAGCTTGTAAAATTAAATAATTAAGATATAATTATATATACTTAACCTATGACATAATATTAATTAAGTATTAAAGCATGGATCACATAAAATTATAGGTGTACTAACCTACTAAACAGTTATACCTATCTTACAAGCAGGGAGTTGACATTGAACTGTTTGTTACACTAGTCCCCAAAGTTAGGGATGTACTGTACATCAATTTATCGGCCATTGTCTTATCCCTTTAGATCCCTGCCTATCTTACTTTTCCCAGAGATCTTAAGGGACATGGGTAATTTACAATTATTTGTTGAAACTGCTGGTTTGTACAACCCAATCATGATGGTTGTTAAGCCAAAAAACTAGAGAACGTGTTACTAAAACGTTGGATATGAGTATAATTTATACTCCAATGTCCTCTCCCTCCCTGATAATTCCTAGGGAGGGGAGAGGCACTAACACTTGAATACTTGCTTCCAAAGGCAGAATTTCGACCAAATAAATGAGTTGAATCGAAATATTGCTTTATCAGAACCTTGAGTCGTTCTACTAATTTTAAAATTGTGTAACTTTATGAGTTTATTTACAACAAACAGTTATAAAACACAAGAACAAAAATATCCATAATTAGCTAAGATATTGCTATATAAAATTAACATGATATGTGGTTGTTTGTGTGTACCGAAGAATCTCTCTAACCGCTGAACCAATTAGGTTCTTCTTTTCGGTAATGCTTCTCATGGCCCTCCCTCTTTAAAAAAAGTCTTTCTTTATAAAATGAAAAGTAAAAGGTCGCTTTCTTCAAGTGCCTCTAGAGGCCTCTAGTAAAAATAAAATATAACTTTGTTTTTTTTTCAAATCCGCCAACAAATAAGAAATGATCATTCTCGCTGACGGTCATTATAAGACAAAAACTTATGTCCTACTTGAAGAGAAGCTACACTTGTATATAAATACACCTAAGACAATAACTTTGTACTTTTTATATTAATTACTAAATCATCTGTGTAATTATAAAATGTAGGACAATTAGTCTTAATAAATACAGCAGTTTTAACTTAATTGTTTTCTTAATTATTTTATCAATTAACAAGGAGGACAACATTCGTGAAAGCGAAGCTACAACTGATTTTTTTCCTCAGTGACTTACCTAAAAAGTTTAGCATAAATATGTAGATATAGGTTTCATAACACTTAATCAAGCAAATAAATTATGTTATACAGGGATAAAACAATGCACGATAAATTGATGCACATCCTCAATTATGATTGACAAAATACACCTTCTTTATGTTAAAATGTTGGTGCTAATTTAGTTTTCCATGATCTTTTTTTAAAATGTCGAATTGGCGAAATAATATATTTCGTTAAGCATACCTTGAAACAAATATTTTGATTTTCATAGTCTTAATTTAACCCTTCAAAAATTCAGAATATGTTATAGATCATATTTGGGAGAGGGATGGGGGGGGGGGTTATTATTTAACCCTTCCCACCCTGACCTTGTTCTAGCCTACACCAACATATACACACACACACACTCACACAGACACAGACACAAACACACATACACACACAAAAATATGCACAGATTCTATGCCAACATAATTTACCCATCAGCAGGGGGGAGGTGGGGGGCTGTGGTTGACTTCCAAACAGGGTTAAGATTTCAATTTATCACAGAACCACTTACACATACACATACACACACACACACATATATATATACACAGACACACACAAACATACACACACACACATGCATAATAATAAATGCACATATAATACACATTGCAGTAAGAATTTAAGTGATAAGTAAAATTTCATAAATATAGATCAAACATTTTTCTAATAAAAAAAGTTAATTCTAATAAAATTTTAGTAAAAAACAGAAATCAATTAGCATAATAATTAAAATACAATGTTAAACGTTAGAAAAGTTTTTTTTTAAATATTAAACAGAGCGGCAGTGTGTTTTGTATATCTTTCTTGGAGTGACAAACGAACAGACAAACCAAAGTTCAAGAGTTTTAACATTAATTTTTTTTTAGTTTTTAAATGAATCCCTATATTCCTGTATGTCGACACAGACACCTATGTGCAACACAGGGAGGGAAGTGACTTTGGACTCAATATTACACTTGTACCCAAAGTCTTATAATCACGTTATCTAATTCGTTGGCGACAAAACTTTTAATAAATATTGTATGGTTGGTTACAAATTCATAGCGTCCAAATTTTTAAACCAATAATTTAAATCCATATAAATTTTAATTTTGTTTACCATTATTGGGGATGTACATCAATTTATCTTCCCATTGTCTTATCCCTTAATATCCCTGGTGGAAGCCCAAACCTTGAAGGCATGTGTGTTGGCGAATTCCAGAGAAATGTAGCGTAAGTTATAGAGTAGGTATGCATAGGGTGATTTTAAAACTAATTTTGACCATAAAAATATTTTATAATTATATAAATAACAAGAACAATATGTTAATAAACAAGGGGTCTAAAGGGATAAGACAATGGCCAATAAATTGATGTACATCCTCAATGATTGATGATACCCAAAATACCTATGCTAAAGATTACAATTAGTGATTGAAACGTTTAGACGCCCAACTTAATGAGACAACCAATCAAAATTCAATAACAAGTTGTTATATACATTTTTAAAAAAGTTGTACATTACAGTCATTTATGTCAATTTCTTATTTTGAAAAAAAAATTTAATACACTTATTTGTTGATTTAAAGGAAAGATTTTTTTAAGTCACCCTTGGTTAATTTATGAATAAATACAAAAGTATGTTGGGTTGAGCGTAGGGAGGGGTGGGGGGAGCAATAACTTATAGGCCTTTCAAGTTTCACAACAATAATAATAATGGTTTCTAAAGGGAAGAAGGATACACAGTATAAGATACAACTTTTAATAACCTGGTTCTTCTAAATATTTACAACATAACACTACAATGCAAATTCTGCTTTACTAAAATATTAATTCTTATGTGAATCTAATAATTTAAGAAACCGCCTTAAAATTAGAATTTTCTTTGGTTGCGCTGTTCCTTTTGTTAACCCTAGTCTTAATTTCTTACCATACACAAACATTTCAATACACACACACACACACACACATACACATACACATACACACACACGCACAAAGTCAAATAAAGTCAAAATATAATCTTTAACCCTATAGGATCTGACTTTTGAACTTTAAGGAAATTTCACTAAATTTTTCAGGAGTTCTCTCTAAGCCAGGGAGGGAGTGGACATAGGACTATAAATTTTTACTGGTACTCAAGGTAAACACCTTCTCTCAGTACTTGGATTCAATATCTTTTATTACTTTTATTAAAACTTAGTTGGAGGTTAAAATCAATCAGTATATTTTACCAATAATTTTAATCTAGAAAATTGGGGATGTTTTAGTTATTTATCGCATCGTATTACATACAGCTTTCTGCGAATAAAAAATGTACAATTATAAGATTAAAATATGGAGAAAACTGGATATAATAGGATACGATACATGATTTTTAAGTATGGCTTAGAACTGGTTTTAATTCAGCGGCTATCATTCGGTTTCGAAGCCATATTGGAAATAATTTTATTGTGCATTGTCGATAATTTCAACAAGACTATATTCAACTGTTTAGTAAATAATCCTTCTACTTGATTGAATTTGGAGAAAATAAAAAATCCTCCAAGAAAGGAATTTTCAATTTGTAAACATAAAAGAAATTATGAATACAAATTTTACTGCTGTAAACATATTAATATTTTTTTGTCAGCAATTTTTCTTGTCAAATTCAGGATGAAATTGCTTGGAGATTTTTATTATTTTCAACATAAAAATTGAATTTGCTGACAGTCATTTTAACGAAAAAAATACTTTTATTATGCCAAGAAATGCTTAATCATAACAGAGACCTTGGGCTCATTTTTCTTCAGTAAAATTTTTCATCATTAAATATGTATTTGGAATATTACCAACTTTTCATAAAAAATGTTCTTAAAAAATTTGTAAGCTTTATATAGGATGGGGGAGATTTTTCATTTACCATTTTAACTTTAAAACCTATAAGAAGCTTCTCTGTGAAGGTTAAATATTGAAACTAGACGCTAGCGAGATCATTTGGCAAAGACAGCCAATAAAGTAACAAAAATGTCGTGTTTGGTGATTTATTGACGATACCTGATAAAAACTTACTGTAATTTTTTAGTGTTTCGCTACTTGTGGATATAATTGTCAATAATAAAAATTATTTGATTCCAAGATTTTCTAATTCCTAATCCTTGAGCTAAGATATGCAATTTTAAGCCAAAAAAATGGCCGTTTTTTGATAGAAAATGAGTGAGAAAATACATAAAATGTGCGCGAATAGTATGTGCTTAAATATGCAAAATAATTACAAGTTTCCCATTGAAATTGAAAAGCCTTTGAAATCGCCCCCTATGATCGTATATTTATTATCTAAGTAGGAGATTTCGAAAGTAACATGAACTGAGAAAATTCGAAATAGCAAGGAAATGTAGAATGCATTTGAACACGTATTACGAACAAGAAGTATTTTCTACTATACCCAATTCCTTTTTAACTAACATTTTCGTACGGATGAATTGAACATACATACAGAAATCTGAAATAACATACCAAACTTAAAATTTAATTGACTAAGTGAGAGGGGGGAGGGTACAGCTTCAATAGGAAAACTTTCAAAATCAGTTTATAACTCTTGGCCATAAATTTTTGCATACACTGAAAGAATTGAAACACCTTCACTTCAAAGTTTTTACTAAAACAGGATATTTCTTGGAGGGAGGGGACATTAGACTTTAAAATGTAATGGTCCTTAAGTTTTAGTAATATGTTTTTTGTTTAATTAAAAATTTTAAATAATGATTGCTTGGTTCAAACCAACTGTGTCTACACTTTTCCACCAATGTTATTTATTCTATAATTAATGTTTTCCAACATTTTTTAAAAATTCTGTAAAACTTTCCTTTTCATCTAAAATGCAAATTATTTAAGGAAACCTTGAAAATTAGAATAAAACTGTGCTAATATCTTGTCTAAAAAAGCCCAGAAGCTAAAAGTAAACAGGAGAACTAATTTTTACACCAGCTAGTTTTGCCAATATTTTGCAATTTATACAAAAAAATTGTTTCTTTAAAAAAGAAATAGGAGAGATAGAAAAATATGGATCTTTTTGGAAGGTTTGAAATTGATTAGACAATTTTAACATGCTGAACATGTGTCCATTATGCCACAAAGTTAAAAAACAGACGGATAAATCCTACTTGTAAAAAGCTTGGCTGTAATAGTTATTTATCGCACCATGTAATAGACAGCTTTCCGCGGATATCAAATTAAAAATTATAATTTAAAACCAGTTTTGTCAGACCCGAGGGGCCGAAGGTCTGGTCTAACAAAACTAGTATTAAATTTATTATTTTTACCTTAAAATTATTGGAAAATTGTCTGAAATACTATGCTATACATAATTTTTTAGTATGGCTGAGAACCAGATCTAATCCAGCGGTTATTAAGCGGTTACAAAGCCATACTGGGAAAAAAATTAACATTCCAACATATTTTTAAAATAGTGTTGTAATGTTAGTCAACATATAATGGTAAATAATGGTCACTTATTAACCCCTTCACAAATTTTCACTCATTCAATCATGAATACTTTTAAACAAGAATGACACTTTTGAAAACAACATAGCAAACTTTAAAGAAAAGAATGGCTTTAATATAAATATTTCAGGTATTGCATCGAAACCTATTAATATCCGGTGCATTGGAATCAGATCTCAGCCAAACTGCAAAATCATGTATAGCATAGTATTACAAAGCTGTCTATAATACGATGCGAAGATAGAACAACTCTGAAATTAATAATTCCTTTAACAAATAATAACTTTAAAATGTAGTAAATTATAGAGCAGCCGTGCTTCATTGGTAGACGTATACGTTTTAAGTACTTAAGGTGGTAAAAGGTAAATTTGATTTCCCATATAAAGGCTTCTATTACAGAAGGTGGGAGTGTGTCAACTTTCAGGTCTAAGGTCGTTGGTAGATCAGCCAAAAATTCCATGTTTAAATATACATACATTTAGTACAAATAGGTGTAATTGTATAAAAAAGTTAGGGATGAGGTAATGGACAACAAATTGATATACACATTTAATTATGATGAACAAAATAACCCATTTTATAGATTAAGAATATTGGCTAAAAGTTTTTACCAACTGATAAACAAAAGTAATCAAAGTTTTTAAGCCAACGAATGATATATGTTTATAAAATTTTGGGAACTTAATGTGCTTTCATTTTGAATTTTTTGGACTACTTATCAATGGTTATGCATTGCTTTTTATGTTATTTTTATATCAGTTAACCTTTTGAACTTCAATTGAATTTTGATTGGTTGGTTAATTTAATTAAGTGTCAAAATGTTTCAACCACTAATTGTAATTTACAGAAGGGATAATTTTGTATCATCATCGAAAATGTACATCAATCTATCGGCCATTGTGTTATCACTTGAGATCCCTGGTTTTTTCCTGTGTCCCTGGAAATTTTTTAGCTCTTGACCTTTTAATCGTAGTGTAGGCTCTTAATACACAAACACACAGAGACAGACAGACACCCCCACACACACACAAATACATACAGAAAATTTATATGCAGACTATTCCCCAAGCTGACAAAATTATTGGCGAAATTTATGGTTTTGAATTAGCTTGAATAAATATTTTTATGCGCGCTCGCCCCTGTTAAGTAAGAAGCATTATATTGACATCTTAACACCATAATTAGATTACATATGACTGACATATTATCGACAATTGTCATTGGCATTTCTCGATTCATATGATAACAGCAAAAAGAGAGTAAATGCATGGTTCTAAAGGGATTTGACAATGAACGATTAATTAATGTACATTCCTAATGATGATTCTTAAAATTGCCCTTTCTTTAAATTAAAATTAGTGGTTGAAACAATCAATAAATAAAAAAAGTCCACAACATGCAAAGATTATAAGCCAATCAATGAGAAAAAGTTATTATAAAACTATGGAGACTAGTGTAATAAACAGCCCATTGTCCCCTCTTTCTCTGGAGCAAATGTCAAAAGTACAACGACATGAAAATCTAAGGTTGTGATATTAGCCGAGTGTTGAAGTGTAATCCTTAAGACGGATACGTGACAACTTAGTGTTTTCACAAAACCTTGAAATAAAATTCAAATTGCTAGTAATTGTATGTAAAAAGTAGCTATATTTGTGTACTAGATGTCCAGTATAACTACTGGATTTGTTAATCGACAAGTTACAAAGAACCTTACTTTGGTCCTTGCCAGGTTTAAGGCTATTTTTCTATTCATTGCTAGACAAAATAGAAGTTGATCATAATAATAGTGTGAAAATCGACATTTCGCCAAGTTTGAGGTAGATCAGACAATTCTCACATACCTAAAATTTTAAAAATATTTTATTTGCTGTTTTAACAGAATGACTAGAGCACTCGTGACAACCCTGAATTCGCCAGGAGGATAAATAAACATGAATTATTACCGTGCAAATTTTTTCTTGTATTTTTGCAACC
>LS056597.1:0-12026 GCA_900241095.1 Acartia tonsa
TCTGGACCAAAAATGGTGCTGTTGTACAATGGATCATTGGATATGGGAAATCCAAGGTACTGCAGGTGAACTCTGAAAATTAATTCAATTAAATTGCTGCCAAGGCTGGAATTATTTTTCTTTAGTATATTAAAATCGTGTGTCGATTTTTCGTCCTTGTTGGGGAACGGGATAGTTGGTACGCGTCATTTTTATGAATATATTAAAATCATGTAATTAAAAAGATAAAAAGAATTAGCTAACCAATATTTTACTAAAGTAGGTGATATGATATTTATCTAGACTATTTTGATGGGGGTGCAAAACTCCCCCACCCCCCAATTGAAAGATATTGCCCCTTTAAAGAATTCAACGAATCCAACCATCTACCCCCCAAAAAAATAAAGGAGAAGGATGGTAGAACAATAGGGGACAGTAGCTCTGTGGTAACCAAAGAATTATGGTGAAGAAAATTCGAGCTAAAACTAACTCGTGTTGCTATCACATTTTGTCTCAAATTATCCAATCAATATGAATTTACGCTTGAGCTGACCCTGGTGGCTATAAAAAAGTGTCTTTGTCATACTCCAGGAGTCTTATGTCCAAACTATAAAAAAAACTTTGTCTAATCAATCAAATAATAGTAGAACAATCATTAACTTTAAAGACTACATTGTAACCTGACCTGATTTGGTGCATTCTACCGGTTTCTGGTTTACATCTGATCACACTCACACCATCAGAGTACCACAGCCTCTCAAAACTGGTTTTAGCCTAGGGAAGAGGATATATCAAGGAAAAATAAAATTAAACAGGCTGATTCTAAACCATAATTTTTTTAAAAATAGCCTCAATCCTGCCTTTTATAAAAGCCATTTCGATCGAGAATTTTGAAATTAAGAACAAAAATAAAAATACGTTAAACACTGTTTTAAACTTGGGGAATTTGTAGTCCTATAATATATCCATCCATCCTGCCTGTTTTCCCTCCAGCGGCTCCACCACACACACCCCAATCTTGTAGCTAACCACAAAAATGGGCTGGTCCACCACCACCTCCCCCTCGGGAAACTCCCCGTTGACCCGGCACACATACTCTTTGCGCACGTGCCGCCCACTGATGAGCAACTCAAGTTCGCGGGATTTTTGTGCACTCTTTGCAAATATTAGGATGCCTGAGGTTAATCTGTCAAGTCTGTGCACAGTGTGTAACTCTTTGTATCCTTGTTCCTTAACAAAAACAAACTTATCTTTAAGATAAGACTTTATCCGGTTAAAATACTCAAATACAATATTATAGTAAACAAGGATGACAAGATCCAAGCACTGAAACAGTAGGACAAACGAACATTAACACTTGTAGAGTGTCAGAAATGAATAATCAAAATATAAATGTATAGAAGTAAAAACAAAATTGTAAGTATATTTGTTGAAAACCTGCTTAAATACAGGATATTGTTAAATGTCATACTTATATTTTAAGGACTTCATTATGGAAATGCTTCGCCTATAATATTGTACCTGATTGTTCTAGGAATCAATGTTCCAAAAATCAGAAGATGAGATAAAGATGAATTTTAAAAGATGTTAAAATAAGCTTGTTTTAAACAGACGTATGACATTTTTGGTAATGATTATAGAGTTGCTACGCTTTCTAAATCGTTACTTACTGATACAGGAATAATCATGTAAAGATTGAAGTTGATAGGAAAATTCTAACATGCTTAAATTAGCGATAAGAGTTAAAAGTACCTTAGCTAAAATAAACAGGACTGAATTATGTCTATATCTGCCACACGGATGAACAGGTATGGAGGAGGGTTTGTTTACCACCAGAACATTATCCGTCTCATGCACTATCTGGATCCTGCAAATATGGGCGGGCGTAGACATTTATTTAATGGCAGGGGCGTGATTCAGCAAATTAATTACATTCTATGGCTATAAAAATTATTTTGGTGGCATTAAACTTGTTTTTTTGCTGTAACTAAAGCGAAGTAGGTAAGAAGTGGGTTATGGGGGAAATTTTCCCTTAAAATTGTTTGTCAGAATCCAGGTCCCTCTTCCCTAAATTAAGGAAGGTTATATTAGAATCATTAACTACTTCAGTGTTATTGTTATGATAAAAAAGAACCGTCTTTTATAGTAAATATTTATTGGGTGGGCAAATAATCATTCACAAAAATCAGATATCTATTTCTGTTAGCAGCCAAGTAAATAAAATTTTCCCACATTGGGATAGAAAGACAAAGTAAACTATAAATAAGCTTTGATACTGATAACTAAAAAGGGAGCATCTTCACAAAACAAATTCAGCACTCTATCTAAAATAGTAGCCGAGAAAATCACGTTACGGACAGATTGGTGGACAAAGTGAATTATAAAGTAGCTTTTCTACTAATAAGGGGAAAGCAAAAGAAAAACAGTAAGGTGTTAAACAGGAAGGGGAAAATTGAAAGCATCATTATATCTACGCCCTTGCCTTTGATCTGTGACAGGTAGCTCATGCCTATGAACTGTATGACTGATAAAATCATTATTCTCAACTACATAATCAGATGTAACTATTTTATCATTTACCTGGTTATCAAGTATTATATGCTTTAGAGTTGGATTATCGTAGTAAAACTTCAAATCATTGAAAGAAAACGAAGTAGCGGTTTTCGTCGTATTTACACAATAGCTTATCTGCTATTTCTAGGGGGCTCTAACCCTGTGTGGCCTATTTCCTAACCCTGCGGGGCAATCATTAACATTTACCTATCCTAACCTATAATAATCTATCAAAAGCTACAGTGAAAATACGACAAAACCTGCAACTTCGTTTTCTTTCCATGATCCAAAACATCTGTACATCTTATAGGATTAAGATGAAATACTACTAGCTATGATAATATGAATTGAAATTCATCCAAAAACGGATATTTGTTTATACATAATTTAATTAGCTCATACATTCAGGGTACTAGTTTAATTAACACCCATCAGAAAACCAACTCTTTGATTGCATGACCTTTGTCTGGAAGTTCCAACTGTGCATGGTAATGAGTTTCACCTGATTTTGGCCAAGGCATTCCTCCTACTCTAACTATTAATGTCGCGCACCGGACATAGCAGCCATAGGAACCACTTTTAACGTTTTTAGTTATGACCCGGTGGTAAGCCCGAGATTCAAACCTGTTACCTCACCGACGACGTTGTAATCCTTGGTTGTGGGTATAGAGATTTTTATACTGAAAGATAAATAAAAAGCGTTACTGACAGGTACACTTCACTAAGTACTATTTATGTTGTATAACAGTCTAATGAAAGTCAAACTTTCAATGATTATCTTCTATTTTGATTTTAAAATCTTAATCATTTGCATAAGATACCATTTAGCATATAATCCTTGACCTTAATGAGGCCTTTAGTGATGCAGTGTTCAAACAATTCCCGCGGCATTGCACGGAACTCCTTGGAGAAGACTGTCCAGATGTCCCTGCCGACCCACCGGCCCTTGGCGTGCGTCACAAAGGTGAAATAGTAGGGACGGACTTTTCTGTAGCCATCAACAAAATATGTTTCTGTTTCATTGTATTTCTCCTAAAATTATAGAAAATGTTGTAACAGGCCAAGTTAATATATGAACAGGGGTGTATATTCTGCACAAGACACATTTTTTCCACTACTGCAAAAAAAATTTTATCTCCTTACAGTTTTTTCCAGCGAGGACGGGGAAAAAATATTTTTAGAACTGAACTCTTTACTTTATTCATATTATCCCCCATCCCACATATTCATTTAGTTTTCTTCACCATGGAGGGTACCCATTTGTAATTTTGTTAATCAAAATCCTTGCTGGGAGGGAAAAAGACATTGGACTGTAAATTACACTAGTGCCTAATATTTTATAACCACGTTAACTTATTCATTAAGCCAAAACATTTGGGTAATTTAATTGAATTGTGATTGGTTAGTTCCAGATTTATAGTGTCCAAACTTTTCCACCTATAGTTTTAACCTGCAGAACGGTTAGTTTTGATAATTAATATTTGGGATGTTTATTATTTGTCCATTGTCTTATCCCTTAAGATCACTGAATTCCCCCATCCCTACCTCTGTATGTTGCGGCAATATCTCAATATTTCTTTCAGTCTTATTCTTTTTTGTCCGTTCCCGTTTAGACAATTTTGTGCCATTTTTATTATTTTGTTCATCGCCGCCATTTTCTTCCAATTTCCGCTTGAGTCCGCCATTTTTGGCGGGAAATTTTTGTTTCCACTTGCCGTTGATCAGCTGATAGCCCTCAGAGTCGAGGAGGGGGGGATTTTTCAAAGCTTCCATGTGTTTGTTACCCTGCAGATGACAAGTTAGGGCATCCACGCTTTCCAACACTTTTCTGGTAATTATCCATTTTAAATCAAATAATTGTAGCTTGGTATACTTTTAAGATGCTCTACAAGTCATGAGTAGGTCTGTTTTCATTTATCAAACAAATCTTTTTATTTTTAAACCCGAAATTTTCGTTCTCTGTCTTATACAAAAAAAAATGTAAAGTAATGTAAATTATCAGTTTAAAACAATAATCTACAGAGGGGCAATTTAGATTATCATAATTGGGAATCTACATTAATATATAGTCCATTGTCTCTACGTTTTTAATTAAACTAATTAAGGCAGTATAAATAACCATGCAGATAAAAAATATAATAATTCCTGCAGGGAAAACACGAAAACTTCATCTGAATATCATTCTCTTTACGGCAGAAATTTTTTGCAACTTCATTTGATTTGTGAAAAGCTAAAAAATCTGTCTGTTCTAAAACTTTTTGTTCTGATAATCCATTTGGCTTCTTCTTATGCTGGATCTTAGATAGGAGAGGTTGATTTTAGTTATCAAGTTGTTGTCAATGGCAGTGGCGTACACAGGATTTTAAAAGGAGATTGTGAGTAAAAACATCGAATTTTTTTCCATCCTCTAGTAAAAGAGGAAGGTTGTGTTACTGACACTGTTAGACATGGGAATAACTACAATTGAAAAATTAAGGGGTATGCCTTGGCCAAAGTCTTTGTTATTTTTGTCAAGGTAAATCAGCTGATCTTTGCAATTAGTAGCGCAGCAATAACAAACGTCATAACAATTCTATAATAAATGAACACTAAAATAAGGGACAAATTTCGACGATTACAATTGTTAAAAATCGTTAATAAACAAGATAACTTTCTTTGCAATAAATTAAATATCTAAAAATCAACCCATCCTAACCTTTAGAACAAAAACCGTGTCAGCCTTTTTCACGAGATCATTTAAATTTGAAGTTGCTGTCATTTTCAATTTTTCTGTTTTAAGGACAACTTTTAGAAGATTTCTATAAAAAATTCATAGAAACTTAAAATTTGAAGATTTATTTTTTTAGCACATTTTAACTTCTGTAGGTATTTATCTGAAATAACAACAAAATATTTTAGTTCAAAAACGCATGATATTTATGAAATTTTTATTGAAGAATACAAAAAATGCGACTATTTTAGATCTGTGAGAAGTTTTTGTACAACAAATTAACAAACAAAAACACAATGTCTTGTTGAAAAACTTGTTTGAAATATTTGATAATTATTCAAAAATGCAATAAAAATATAAGTACTTTCAATTTTGTTTTTTCTCCTCCTTTTAATGTTAAAAATGTACAATGTTGACAACAAATTTACTTTTAAACATGTAATATAAGGTACAGAATTATAATTATATACATATAATGATAATGCGTTTAAACAGCTGTTCCTCTTTCCAAATTGTCTTTGATGTCCTTCGTGTATTCTCCATAAAATCTGAAAAAATGCAAATGTCAAAAATGTGGAGAAAAAGAGTTTTTACTAGGGTTGGGCCAGATAACCGGATATTGAAGAAGCCAAAAAAAATCTGCTTAGCGCTTACCCGTCGACAGCCTGCACCGGCGGCTGGCAGCTGCCAAGTACAGCTGCCGCCGCCAAAAATTTTGTTTTTCATTTCTAATATTAAAAAGTAAGGATTTTTTGTAAAATATAAAAGATCATATAGCCGGATATCCGGCCGGTTAGTTTCAATATCCAGTATCCGGAAGGATATTTAAAATTTCTAGTTTTTACTAAATGTGCTAGAATAGTTTAGGTATAAGACAATAGAAGATTAATATTCTTACCCTTATACTTATTTTTAGTAATCAATTGTACTGTAATAAATTGATGTCATTGATATTAAATACAAAGTAGAAGGATATCTGTTAGTCAGTGTGAAGCTTAAGATCTCGATAACCGCTGAACACACGTACGAGGTTGTGTTTTTTTCAGGGAATATGCTTAGAGGTCCTGTGGTAATTGTGAGCTATTTTCAGGAGATGAGAACATCCACTCCCAAAGAAATTGCCAACCAACCCCCCACCCACACCCCGATTTTATTATTATTTTTAAGAAGTGGAAAGAAAACGAAGTAGCTGGGTTCGTGGTATTTTCACATTGATAACTTACCTCTCCAATTTCTGGTTGAACTTCATGTTTCTCTCGTTGATGTAGTCAATATCTGCGTCGGGATCGTGTCGCCGTCTCCTAGAGAACTTCTCTCTCTTCTCCTTCTGCTTCTGCACATCAAGGGCCATACGCTAAATAAATATTTTTAATGAAAACTTAAACATTTTTAATAAAAAGGATCAAGGAAAGAAAACGAAGTTGCGGGTATTTTCACAGTAGCTCTTCTCCTATTTCTAGCCCCTGCGGGACCATTGTAAAAACCATTGCGAATGTATTGCATCCGCTCGTCGTTGGCGGAAGTAACGAGTTCGAATCTCGTCCATAATTGTTCATAACTAAAGATGTACCTACTGCTGCTTTGTAATTAAATAATAGTAAAAGTAGGGGAAATGCTTTGCCCCAATCAGGCGCAACTCATTACATCTAAGATACACTATTTTTTAGGACAAACAGACTCACAATAAACAAAGTACTTTATGGAAATTTACAAAAAAAATTCAACATCTATCTTAAATAGCAGCTAAGTAAATCTAATGTTTTTAATATTTCTTGTAAAAATAGGACCGACTGACGGAAGGAATAAAGTATTACCGAAATAGCGTCAGCAGAATCTTTTTGTTTTCCTTGCACAACAGAACCAGAGGTTGCGTAGAAAGCTTCTCCCATCTAAAAAAAATAATTTTACTTGTTTTCTTCTTTATACCTAAGTCTTTTTTTTCACAGATAATTTTAAACAGGGATATTGTAAGGAATCTTAAGGGATGAGACAATCAAGATAAATTGGTATGTGTCCCAATATGTTAATAAAAAAATAATAACTTCTGTAAATTAGAACTATTTCAATTGATTAAATCCTAGGGTTGGGTCGTATACTTTTTTGGCCGGATAACGGATATCCGGCTGATTTATAATGCCGGACATCCGATTCTAGCCGGATATCTGGCTAACGTTCGATATTCGGCAAATTACTGGATATTCGGCCGGAAAACCGGATGGAAATCAGCCGGACATCCGGTATTAGGATTAGGGATGGCAATCCGTCAAATTCGGATTCGGATTCTTACAAGAATCCGTCAAAAAATGGCATTCCCGCGGAATTCGGATTCATATTGTTGGCGGATTCCGGATTCGGATTATCAACCCTAATTAGGATAGTTTCAATATCCGGTCGGATATTGAAAATGTCCGGATATCCGGCCAGACCGGATATCAGGTTCAACCCTAATTAGTACCGCTTGGTTTTTAAGCCAACAAATAAGATAACGTGAATAAAATTTAGGATATCAGTTTAAATTACAGTCCAATGTCCCCTCCCTCCCTGGATATTGTACAACTACAATAAAAAATATATTTCGCTATGCAAAAAATAATAAATCCCTCTCAACACATTCACAGTGTCACTTTATTAATGGCCGCTTTGTTACGTAAGCACAAATCTATACAGACCAGTAAGCTTACAAACACACATTTCAAAAACGTTTGCAAAGCAGCTGTAACATTGTTGAATAATTTGTTGTTTTAACTTACTGAATATTTTATTATATATTATATAACCTTGATTATTATAGTTCACTGTTTTAATCTTCTCCTTAATAAATTAATCATTGCTGTGCTACAACAGTCCATAATTGTCAATTTAAAAAAAACATACCTTATCTTTCTGAGACTCATAATGGTTCATGTCTGGCTTGATCTGTTTCACTAAACCTTGGTACTTTCTGAAAATAAGAAAAGGATGAAAACTCAATGAAAGGAAAGCTTATCAAATATAATCAAATATAAAGAGACAACACTTCTTTAAAAAAACTTATATACACAGCCCCTGCGGGGTACTATCCTACTGGTCATTTCAACTCTTTAATTTACCTAACCTAACCCTAATTAAGCATTTGAAAAACATTTTTTTCTCTCTAAATTTCAGTGTGTAAAAAATCCTCTAGAGTCAAAGCAACTACTGTAGAAATATGTTGTAATTAGGAAATGAATTTGCATATTAAAATGTTAGAAATGGAAGAATTAAATACCATAATACCAACCTGAAAGTTGCCTGTTCGAAATTGCTGAAACCAGAATCTGGATTTTGTTTGCTGTTTTTCCTGAGAAAAAAAAATCATAAATAAAATTTGGAAAGGTTAGGTCTACAGGTACAGGAGATTTTTTGTAAGTGAAATTTTACCATGAAAACTAATTTTCCTTTTTATTCTGTATTTCAAGAAATAGTTTTAATCTTAAAGCCTTCAATAACAAATATCTACATCTCAGATATAACATATCTATAGTATAACAACAACAACAACATAGTATAGATATATATAAAGACAACTAGGTACCTCCATTCCTTTTTAAAAGACCTCTTTCGTATGCTCCTAAATTATTTTCTGCTACTTGGCTGTGTTAATATAAGCGACACCATTGGTTGATTTTCAATGACCCAACGCATTTGTACGGTCCTAGTTGAATTTGCGATTCCTTACTTTTGAAATATTTGATAATAAAAATAAACATGATTTAGTTACCTTCTTTCAAGAGCTTCGGCATCTTCAGCACTCAAATTCCTGAATATTAAAAACTTTATCAGAAAAAAATCTTCTAAAAGAAATCTTAGGTTAAGTATTTTTAAGGTTTTTAGAAAATAAAGTAGGCAGAAAATTATTTTAAAAAAATTAAACTTATACCTTTAGATTAATTTATGAAAAGGATATAAATTCCCAAAAGGTCATTATCCTAGGACTTTCATAAATTGGTCCAATTTTTTTACCTACATAATAAAATCTTTCTGTAAGAGAAAAAAAGCATTTATGGAAACCTACTAGGATCAATAAATATTCCGATAGTTCAGCCGTTTTAGAGATCTTGGGGAATATAAACTTCTAGACTGTTTTACCTGAGTTTTTCAATTTCCCAATCTTTTCCAGCTGCAAGACAGGCGGCTTTTAATTCTTCTTCCTAAGTAAAAAGAAACCAATAGAAAGGAAAATAGAAGAAGCAAAATCTAGTCACAAGAAAATAAACGTTTTAAAATTTTTTTTTTTGAGATCAATGAATAATGAATATAGAATATACGAGGATGTTATGACAGGGGAAAATTGTCTTCAATTTAGGTTGCTTAAATAGAACTCATTTATTGGTCAATTTGTTACTACAGTAGGAGGGAAAGGGATGGGGTAAAGAGGTGGATTGGGGGTATGTTATCTTAGCTCGCTGCGAGTTTCACTTTATTAGACAAAATGAAAAACTTGTGTAACATCTAAGTAATAATAAATTCATTTTGGGATCTAACTAATTTGAATATAACTAGGTACACTTTTGTACTTCCAATTCTAAAATTGAAATGAAAAGTTTCATAAAAATCAGGCAATTCTTTCAGGCTCTAAAAATACTGACCTTTACAATGTATTCCGCTCTACGTTTTCTGGCCTCTTCATTTTTAGGTTCTTTATTTCTTCTATCTTCTTCTACGACCTCTTTGTGATTTAGTTTCCTAAAAACGAGAATAACCATGTTCAAAGAAGCACAGCAATGTTTCTTATTAAAAATAACATATAGCGCTCTAAAAGAATCTAATATTAATATCTTCAAATCTGTGTATTTGACTGTTTTAGCAAACGGTTAGCTCTTCTCGTTTATTTAGGCATGTAAGAATTGTTCTATAGATTTCAAACCTTGCAGGATGATTTCTATAGAAGTAAGTATCGAATTAGAAATTGTAGCAACTCTTTAATTGTTAACAGAAAGTCCGTACGTCAATTTAAAACATGCTAATTATTAACTTTTTTTAGAAACATTTTTTGTATAGTATAATTATCAAAATAGACATGTTAGAATTAAATAAAAAATAATAAAAGGATAAAGCTCAAATACTTACCTAGCCTCATTTCTTTTCATGTGTAGATCCCTCAGTTTTTTCATTCTTTCTGCATACTTCTCCTTAAAAAATATACCTTTGTTTAAAAATATTTTTAACCAAGAGATGAATTTAATATTTATTGGCTCACTAAAAGTTTACTTTATCCTATCATACAAGTAGCATTAAATTCTGATAACTATAAGTAGAGTAAATTTTTTTCTTCAAAAAAGTTCTCATAAAAAAAACACACTGTATACCTAAGCTTTGCTACTAAAAAATGGAATAGACTACCTATCATATGTGACAAATTAGATAAGAATTATTCTTGCATTCAAAATATATAACTGGTTTTAATCATATAATTGTGCATTTTATATCCGCAGACAGCTGTTTATAATACGATGCGAGAACTAACTTTCAAATACCTTAGCAGACATATTTTTTCCAAGGAGTCCAGGTTGACTGCTGGAGCTTCCTGCCCCTCCATCTACATCTGCACTAGACATTCTACAATTTCTGTAAACAAAACAATTTTATATTTGTAACTAGGATTCTTAAATTTTTACTTTTCATTTTATATGCAAATCCACACTTTAATCAGAAAAAAATAGTTTAAGTTATTTTGAAAAGCATAAGTTTTGTGTAAATAAAATTCTGTTTATTCAATGGTTGAAGGGATTTTTCAATATTCTTCTTCTTATGTTATTCAAAGACGCCCCTCTCCCTTCCACCTAATATTGCTTAATACAAATAACTTAAAATCTCAAAGAAGCACAAAAAATAACAAAGTAGTAAGAGTGCTCATATAAAAATAAGCTGTATGCAAATTTAGATGTTTGATTACATTTTAGGTTAACTAATATTTCTCAAAAAAGGGGGAGGTAGGTTGTGCTAAAATTCCTTAAAGGTGTGAGTTTTAAGGCTTAAAAACAGTAGTAGAACGTTAATATTTACTAAAAATTGAAAAAAAAAATTTTTGGTCTTTAGTTCTTTTCAATAAGGAATACACATGTTTAGTGAATATTAACTTTCTACTACTGTTTTTAAGTCTTAAAACTCACACCTTTACGGAATTTTAGCACAACCTACCTCCCTCTTAGTACAATTATTGATAATACAATGCATATCTATCCTAAAAATACATTTAAAAGAAGAAAATAATATAAACTTTCTAAAAAAAAAATGTATTTACCCCCAAAAAATCACACTAACCATAATCATAAATATAATAAAGCTGAAATGTAAAAGTATTTTTTTAGTAGGATTTTGGAAGATTTTAAAAAATAACATTAACCAAACCCTACAAAATATTTCATCTTTTAATACCTAAATAATAAAAGGGTACCTAGAGGATAAAAGACGATAAATAAATATCCCTCAAAGTTAAATGTTTCTACTTTTTGTAATTAATATTGGGTCTAAGATAAATTTCACCGCCGATGTACTCGCCCTCCTTTTACTTTATATGAAACAAAAAATCTCAAGATAAAAAAATTTAAGAGGGAGGAAAGGGTGTATTTTTTATTCTAGACATGTGATTCAGATTGAATGCCAATTAGAATTTTCATAGGATAAAAAATGAAATGAATCCTTAAGCATGTGGCAGGTTGTTAAATTTTTTTGTATAGAAAAGGAACTTTTAGTGCCCTCTCATTTATAAGTGGCTTTTAATCACAAGTATATAATTAATAAAGATGGTAGAAATGCCCCTTTA
>LS056598.1:0-12025 GCA_900241095.1 Acartia tonsa
TGTGGGACAACTATTGTTGAGTTAAGTCATTGAACTTTGATTTCCTGTGTCAACAAGATGTCATACTCACTGTCAGATTGCCTTACAAACCAACAAAATAATTTGGCAGATTTTTGGTAACTTTTTTCAAAAAGGCATATAGTTTTTCTTAAAATATTAAAGCTTCCTCTTTGTTTGTATGTCTTTTTAAAAATCAAAATCAATTATATGTGAAATTGTCACTTTAAGGTTTGGGTGCTTTCCCTCAAAGTGCCTATTAAGAAATGAAAATGAACTACTCCTTCCCCTATTTTTAAAAAATTTAAAATTAGGGGGATTGGGGTAGTTTTATCTATACCATCTTTGCTGGGCTTATACGAATTATGTCTATGTTTAAATTTTTTTTGCTGGTAAACTTGAAACATATTTTTCATAAGCATACAATGAAAATTCAACCATTTCTTGGACACTTCAATTCAACATTATGTTGTAAACAAACATCAAAATGATACTCTTCAAAAATCAAGGTCATTTGATTAAGTCAGCTTGATTAAACAATTTGATTTACAAACTTTATCACGAAGTCCTAGTATACAGGAGGGAAGGGACATTGTTTATTACACTAGTCCCTAAAGCTATAATGTTTTCTCCTTCGTTGACTTAAAAATTTTTTGGACTTATTGCATTTTGATTTGTTCATTAGTTTATTATAAGTTTAGTGTCCAAACGTTTAAACCACTAATTATAATATATAGAGAGGGTAATTTTGTGCATCATCATCGGAGATGTACATCAATTCATCAGCCATTGCCTTTTCCCTTTAAATCCCTGCCTATCATACCTTGATACATTTTATTTGATTAAAAAGACGGTTATATTAACTATTGACTTTTGGAACAAAAGATTAAAATATTTTGAGTAATTTTAAACTATCAAAAATTAAGGTTGTCAAACTCTGTAAAAGTTCACCAAATTTCCGTTGATTTTATGTCATTTATTTTGGAACATTTTTGTTGATAATTAAGTGGGTATAAAAGTGGTGTATTGGTCTATTTGTGGGTAATATAAAGATAATTATTATGTAAATATTAAAATTTTGTGTGATGGATGGGTGATGGTGGATAAAGGCATCGTTAGGCTGCTGCTGCTTTGCAGATGTTAGACGTCCTACAAAATAACATAGATTTATGTATAGCTAAATTAATTAATATTTTTTAGATATATTACATGGATGAATGTGTTTAAATGAAATAAAATATTAATGAATTAATTGATGAATAATATCTATTGATCGGAATGTAAAACTTCATAATGTTTTTTTGCCATATTGTAAGAGAACTAATTATATGCACTCTCGCTTAAGGCTTTATGCAATTTTTTGCAATGACCATCCTTTATCTTCAAGTAGCCTAACAACTCAATAACTTTTCTATTCCGTTTGGCCGTTTATCTTTATCCATTTAAATCATATTTTAATTAACCTTTTTCCCTTATTAAAGTGGAAATGTCATGTTATCTAAATCCTTTTAAAAGATACATTTGCATCGACATTATTTCCATCATTGGTCATGTCATATATTGAGGAAACCCAGGAATCTAAAGAGATAAGACAACCATTAATTGTAATAAACAAAAATAGTCATTCTGTTGATTAAACTTATTGGTGGAAATTTGACACAAAAGGTAGCAAAACCCATTCAATATTTTAAGAAAGGTCCCTAAATTTTTTACGTCAAACATGAGAGTGCTTGTTTATAAAACATTGGGTACCATTATTTTTTACAGTCCAATATCTCCTCCCTCCCAGATTAAACCTAACTTATTTATTTTCTTCATTTTAGGTATGTCTCATTCATTTTTACGAGAGATACTAGAGTCTTTATATTTCGGTGCTATTTTGGGCATATCCATTAAATTTAAGCGTTTTTCTTATTTCAATTATATGATATGTAAAACCATTATCATATATATGTATAATGTATATGTAGTATGCATAAAGTCGCCGTTATGAAAATTACCGTCATTAAGCTTATTAGACATAAATTATATTCTCTTGTGTGTTTAGGAATATATATGCACCAGGGATCTAAAGGGATAAGATAATATCCGATAAATTGATGTGTATCTCCAATGATGATACACAAAATTACCCGTTCTGAAGATTACAATTAGTGGTTGAAACGTTTCGATACTTAATGAACTAACCAAATCAATTTCATTAAAATTTCCCAAAGTTGTTAACGTTATAAAAACGTTATAATAATCTTAATAGGTTTTTTAATTGACCATTCTTCCCTGCATATGCACACAACACACGGATAATAAAGTGGTTAGAATAGATGTGCCTATAAAATGACTGAAAAGCTGAAATATCTATGACCATAACTTTGCAGCAACAACGAGCTTGCAGAATTTATAGAAGTGTTGGTTCTGTGACGTCAATAAATCTCTAAACATTATCGCTAAATAGCTCATTTAATTCTAAAAAATTACTTCTAAAATTTGTTACATCAGCTAAAATTTTGGTTAGATTGTAGAAGCTCTTCTAAAGCATATTAGTCTAGACTATGTTTATTATTGGATTTAACCTTTAAATAGAATTAGATTGTTAAATCATTGGCAACAATTGAACATCAAAAAGGACAGTGTTTTATATTAGTAGCGCAGCAGCATCGATTTATTGGACTTGCGAAGCTATCATAAATACAAAGTAGTTATGCTAATCAAAGCACACGAGGAAAAGAATTGAACATATTGTTTCGTTCCTTTTGTTTTGTCAATTGTCTTTCTTTTTTGGGTGTCTTAAATTTATTGGAATACAAAGATTTTATTCTCAGCATTGTACAGCTTTAACCTATTTAGAATAAAATAATCTCAAATACAACTAAAGTTTTCAGTAGCTTGATAATATAAGATAAGAAAAATATATATATCTTTATAAAAAAAAATTCTACTTTCAAATTTAATTGTAATGCTGTACAAGCAAAGAAATATTTCTTATCAACCAAGAACAAACATATTGACAAGTATATTCAAACGCACATAAAGTACGTATGCAACTTAGAATCTTAGAATAGCTGGAAAGTAAGCTTAAAGCATTTTACATAATAATGAGGACATGTGTAATAAGAACAGTAAATTATTAGACTGTTTTTTTTAATTTTCAGGCAATTTATCTATCAATAATTCTTTTATAACCACAAACACTATAGAATTAAAGTAAAATATGCTATTTTATTGCAAGTGTCTTCCTATTTGTTAGGCCTTATTTAGCTTCCAAATTTGCTGATACATAATAGTGCAAAATAAGCTACCTGACCCCTTCTCTATACTTATTATATATTGTATACACTACCCCCAAGAAATGCGCTTTATCATCTATCACTCATGATAATCTGGCATAAAACAATTGGGAATGAGATTGCGTGGAGGAAGGGATAAAACTGCGAAATCATGCGTTGTTAAAGTGTTCTTTTTTGCTTGCTAATATGTGCTGATATTTTATCAACAGATTTTTGGTTTAATTAGTTTAAATCCCTGGTAACGTGTATAGGTTTGGATTAGCAAATACTTTATCCAAATAATTATTTATGCCTTATAAAAAATCTTTACAAATTTATAGAAAACAGTTCATTTGTGTGTTTTGTAACATAATATTATTTTGTCATTTGCTATTAAGAATTATTCATATTCATTAGGTTTTGTAAGAACATCCCCATTATTAAAATGAAGTTGAGACATGGTAGGGGTTATGTTGGCAATAAGCTAATACAAGAAGTCTTAATTTTAATACTGTTAAGCCAATTATTGAGCCAACTGTTTTTGTTGTCTAGATATTAGTTTGCATGATTTTCTGATTTATACGTCCATGCAAGTCTTGGGAACGGATGAAAAGTAGTCCATTACATTTTTTTCTTCATCCTTCTATATTTGTTTGTCCTCACAGTTTTGTTTGTCTGTACCGAAGGATCTTAATATCCACTGAACTGCTATGGTTCTCCTTTACAGTATATCTTCTCATAGGTACTGGGAAAGTTTAAATCTTTTAGGGGGGGACGGTACCACCACCCTACCATGAGAATTTTGCCTCTAGCAAAGAAATTATTTGACTTACTGGACTTTCCTTTGAACAAGGGTGCCAACACTTTTAGTTTTTAAAACAATTCAAAGTAAGGTGTTCGACATCCCCTTTCCGTACACCTCAAGGGACCCTAGGGATGTATCCGCTAGTGTTATGTATATAATACTATTTTTCGTTTTTGAAATTTATTCTGTTGCTTTATCTAAAATATTATTTATCTATAATTAATTTAATTTAAAAGCTTTAAACTTAGCTAATGGAGGTATTGCCCTCTATTAGACAAAATTTAGACTACACTTCAGAAAACCTTTGACACTTTTGCTTTTCTTTATTTTATAAATTTTATGTCAAGAAAATTCTTGGATGAATAAACAGTTACATTTTATTATTGACAGGCTGATCAAATGATTAAAAGTAAAACTTTAGAGAATCAAGGAGTTGCTACGCTTTTTTGGGGCACTCTAAAACTTTTTTTAATACTTCTAAAACGCCTTTCTCTATTGTAATCTTTACAGCTTTCCATCCCAAAAGCAGAATTTTCCAAGGAAATTAGTTAAATAAATTAGCATTTTGCCCTCAGCCATAATTAAACAAATACTGGGTGTTTGTTATACAACAGGAATCTTCATAAAAATTCTTTAAACACAAATATAAAATCTGTGTAAAGAGATTTTTTCATACAAGGCTTTCATTAGATTTAAAGCATATCCAAAAGGTTTAGACAAAAACAAAGTTTCCCCATTGCCTTTTACATATTCATAATTCACAAGATTTAGGCCATAAATTCTGCATTTATGGTCAGCTTTTTAGAGCCTTAAAGTGCTCATAGAACAT
Organism: Acartia tonsa; assembly: GCA_900241095.1. Lineage (NCBI taxonomy): Eukaryota > Metazoa > Arthropoda > Copepoda > Calanoida > Acartiidae > Acartia > Acartia tonsa. Next base: position 4,895 of record LS056598.1, read on the forward strand.
TGTTAAATATTATACATAGCAAATAGATTTCGTAAGATAATTTTAAAGTTCTTAAATGTAAACATGCATAATAAAAGCATCCTTTAATTAAATTTCTGTTTTATATTGGTGCATATTGGTGCTTTTTATTTAAAGATGATACTTCCCTTTAAAGTAGAAATTAATTGGTCATTTAGTCATTGAAATCTTAAGCTTCAGACAAAAAACCATATCATATAATAGGATGTATTATTACAAAAGTATAAAATTGGCCTCATAGGTTTCAAAATACAAATGTATAGACATTTGTTGGAATTTTTTGAAATTTTATGTTGATTTCATAAAACATATTTGAGCTATAGCTCTCCATTTTGAAAGCAACATTTCTCTTTTGTTCCATTTAACCTGCCTATTAATTCATTTACAGTACCTGGAATTGTTTTCAAGATAAAGTGAATTTTATGGGGGTGAATTAGTAGGTGCCAGACTAAAAGGTACTCGAATTCAGGTATCTAAAGGGATAAGACTATGGCCGATAAATTGAAGTACATCCTCTATGATGATACACAAAATTGCCCTTTTATATATCACAATTAATGTAAGAAAAGTTTGGACATTTAAATTCATGAACCAAACAATGAATGTTCAATGAAAGTCCTTAAAGTTGTGAAGCCTATGAATAAGTACAAAACTTTGGGGACTTGTGTGATAAACAGCTGAATGTCCCCTCCCTCACTGCCTCGAACTAGGAATAATGGGAAATAGAAGGCCAATGGCACTCCTTATGATCAACATATCTTTCTTCTCCCAATAACCACAAATAACCAAGAAGGATAATACCTTAAGCATAACATCTGATACAGAAGAATGAGGGAAAATTAATTTTTTGTTCATTGGCATATCCCTGTATTCTTGAAAGAAAAATACACACCATTATGAAATAAGGTTAACAAGATTTTGGGCAAATTATGTATATTAATTTTTTTCTCCAAAATTTTCGGTTATGATAGTAAATCACACCCAATTTGAAGAAAAATAAATGACCTTTTTAGTTAGGTTAGGTTAAAAGGGGTTTAGTAAAGCCTGTATAGAGTTAGTGTTTAAGTTATTGTATTGACTTAAAAGTTATTTATCTTCTCGCTTTTTAAAAAACATACTTCAATGCTTGATTTGAATAAATTAGTGGTTTAAAAATTTTTATTTTTATATAAATTTGATGAGGAATTTACGCATCTTGTAATGCCAGTATTAAAAATGCCTGAAGGCAAAACATTCCTGTAAAACTTAGAAGCACTGTGTTGACAATATTTTCATAGTTTATGTCGACAAAAAAAACATAATAAAATTGGTAGAGGTTCACATAAAATCTAACTGTAATTGTATGATCATAATCATTACTACCCAGTGAAATACTGGACATTGGGATGTTCATTACACTAGTCCCCAAAATTTTTAATAACGTTTACTTATTCGTTGGCTTGACCTCATTTGGGACTTTTGTTGAATTTATTGAATAGAACAAATCTATTAATGAAATTTTGTAGATATAACAAGAGCACCAAAGCCTAACAGGGAAGTTGATAGCTGGCATCATAAATATTCCTAAACATAAACGAATAAAACTTATCATTAACATCTTTAGATTAGAAGGAAAATAAAATTTTTGGGCCAAGTTTTTGGGCACAAGATTAAAAAATCGTGTTTTCATCAAGATTTCGCTTTCACTTTTTTATTAATGTATATTTTATATTTATTTTTAGTTTAATTAATGAATTAAATTTTTTACGAAGTTAAAATATTCCATAGGTTAGAATGTAATGTGTCCTGCGTAGCCCACAAGGTTAGGGCCCTCTGTATGGAATAGGTAAATAGAAAAAAATGACCCCTCCCCCCTTCATTTTCAATTTTATTGTAAAAAATAAGGGAGGGAGGTTTAAAAGATTTTTATGAAGTTTTAAATCCATCAATAAACAAAATAAACTGCATTTACGCAAGTATTTTTAGAGTAGCTTTAAGTTCATATTTGATTACTTCCAAAAATGGAATATTTGACTTACATTTTTGAACTTCTTTGACCATAAGAAAGTTGAAAGAAGAAAAAAAACCGCATACGTATAAAAATTGTTGGTATTTGAAGGATGGGAGGAGGTAGTCATAAACTTAGTGAAAACTTATCATAGATTTATAAAAGAAGAATGGCAAATACAAAATATATGTTGAAAAAAGTGAGCATTTCTATGTTAAAGCAATCAATCAAAAAACCATAAAAACCTACAAATACTAAGCTGATTTCCTAGAGATATTATTACTATATAAAAGTTTTCTGTTTATTTTTTTATATCTAAAATACATTTTCATTGCTGTGCTACTTCTTGACATTTTGTATTGTTATTTTTTACATTCTTGTCCATTCTAGCCATCATCGCTCTAAGAAGCTATCTAAAAAACAAAAATATTTAATCTTTCAGAAAATCTTCATAATGTTACGGTCCGGTCCCTTCGTTCGTAAACAGAATTTATTAGGGGAAATTATTGATGGGGGAAAACACTTAAATATACTTAAACGTTTTAAACGTTTTTTGTGTATTATTGTAAAATACTTTATTGATCTTGAAGAGAATTGTTAGCTTGTTATTTCTGCGCTTTCTATGGATATTTTCTTTAATTTTGGCTTTATTTAATTTTATTGAATAGAAACTAACTTTTTTTTCTTCGATTTTCTAAGACAATAAAATAAGATATTTCTTACGTTAAATTCTTCTCATTTTTCTTGAATAGTGAAAATGGTTTGTTGTACATACAAATCAGTTAATATGCCATAATAGCTAATTTATTTGAGCTGGTTTAGTGCAGATCAGGGCTCGGCAGACGCGACAAAACCTTTAATTTAGGGCCGTTTGGATGCTTGGGCTTTTTTTGAAGAGAGTGATTGATATATTGGGTCAGGTTTAGACTTCACGGTGACAGAAGGAATTTTTAAAAGGTTCCCTAAGGCTCCCAGGCTGCCGAGCCCTGTTTTAAATGATGATTAAAAATACATCTATAATAATTGTTTGGGATGGCATTTATAAAATAACTAAATTTACATTTTTAAAAGCTAAGCTTTTGATACTTGGTTTTGGTTTTTGCCAGGTTTTGGAAACATAAAAAATAGTTTACATAAACTTTTTCTTCTTTCAACTTTGCATTGTTTCAAGAAAACAAAAAAGTTTTATATTTGGCTTTCTAAAATCTATTTTGTTGTAAAAATAATTCTTGAAATGTCTGAAATATTTCAAATTGGTGTGAAATGGCAAAAAAGAATTAGGGGAAATGTATCTGATATCTCCTAAACTAAAATAAAACAATAAACTGGAACACAGTAAAAAAACAAAGAAAATCTCTTGACATTTTTATTAAATACAATGCTTTAAAGAGTTTTAGTGTAGGTATTTGAATTATGATGATTTTCGGAAATTTTTTTTCTTGTCTTCTCTACCCCTTTGAATATAGATCTCCCAGATGCTAGGATTGCAGCCGCTAGTATGTAGATAAGCTGCATTTTTAATAAGATTCAACCACAAAATTAATTTTTGAAACCTTTTTGAGCCTCAAAAATTAAAATGTGAAAAAGCCTTGAAAAAGTAGTAACTGCCTTCAGTTTGTCATTAAAATGTCCTGAAATCTTTGTTATGAATGTAGGGCGATGAAAAGTAGAATTTCGTTAGAATGGTGGTAGAGCGATTAGAGGGTTTTAATTGTACACGTATTTTAAATCCCTAATTGTTTTACTTATCCTTTGACTGTAGGAATACCGATTTTAGTTTTAGTTTTTGTGTACCACTTTTACTATCTCTATCTTTTACAAGAATTCAAGAATGTATGAATTCTTTTATGGGTTTGGTATACCTAGTGAAGTAAAATACCCAAATATCATAGTTGATAGGTAAACCTAGTTTAAATGGCACTTTATGTATACAAAGCTGTATTATCGGGTGGGGTATACCATGTAGAATGAAACACATAAAATCTGTCCCTTTCATCACAAACTTTTAAAAATTAAAAATTCCAGATTTTTTTTAATTGCTATAAAATAAAATTGTTAAAACACAGGATTAGAATTGGCTAAGAATTATACTTGGAAGGTCTTCAATAGATTTAGAATCATATAAATAAATGGTTGGTAGGAAAGAAAGAAAATGATAATTTTATTATGAATAACTAGTTGATTCGCCCCTAGCCTTTAGAGAAGTGCATGTGAGGTCAGATTAATAGCCTAAAACTACTAAGACATTACATTACCCCAAAAAAAGTACAGACAATCCAGATCAATATTTTTTTAGATCATTAGCTTCATACAAAAAATCTTACATCTTCATATTATACTATTAGCTTCGCCCCTATCCCCGAGGGAAAGGCGCGGCAGTTCAGGAAAATAGCCTTAAAACACTCCAAGAGAAGATTCCCTGAAAAGTACATCTAATTCTGAGATCTTTACAAATTTTCTTCACGAAAAGTTTGAAACTTGGCATTGGATTGTTGATGAAAATATGAGACTAGACAACATTCTTAGGTTACATTCGGTTGAAAATGCGCCAATTAATAGAAGCGGGACTACTCTACAATTCTTAGTTTTAATTCTCGCTAGTCTCTTGTGTTAAAACAACATTCTGACGAGAATCCGCTTTTATTATTTATTATTACTGATTTTTATGTTTTTGTTATAAACATTCTGTATTTGTTTTATTTAAACCCAAAACTTCAAAGGGATAAAAAAAACGATACTGTTGTATGCTACGTTAAAGCTTTTAATGATAATCATGATTTGTATTTAATTTTTCATATTTTTTAGGTAAGTTCTCTTTATAAACTAGTTTCTTTCGAGGATTTTTAAAAGGTACTAGCTTCTTCGCACCTAGCATTTAAGGGCTCTGGAGAAAAGGGGAAAAGACAGCCTAAATCCATCCGAAGGCCTATATAAAGCATTAGTAAAATCTAGAACTTAAACAGTATAGTAGTTATCGAAATCTTAAGCTACAGACAGAAAAAACTTATTACTTTAAATAAATGGATGAATAATTTTGGCGGAATTTTATAAGTGGCTGCTCAAAAAGTGTGACAATTCAGTTTGGTGTGACATACATTGATAAACATATAAAACTAGATTCACAACAAAGAGAGTAGATAGTTTGAAATATCCATGTAGGATATATTATGTTATTCCTTTTAATCATTTCCTTTGAATATGAATTATGCATGTTCTCTCATTTGTTAACTTAAAAACTTTTTTTATGTCTTGATTGATTACCACGAATCCTTATAGCCTAAACTTTTCAAAAAATAAATTTTAACTACTTAAATTTATCGTTCATTGTGATTTTGTGTTTCCTCATTGGGAATGTACATTGATTTAGCGGCCAGTGTCTTTATATCCCTGGATAGTTCATACTCATCTTTAAAGAAGTGGATAAGTAAATAATAGTATAGTGAGTTCTCTAAGTAACTCTGGTAAAATAGTTCTCTATGTCACACAACACCCACGCTAAAATTCAATATTTAGAACAATTTATGCACAAATATTTTAGAAATAGAATAAGAATAAAAAATAATAGCAAAATTTTGGTATATGTATCTTTAACATAGGTATATCTGTTTCAGAATAGTTATAATAATTGAGCAATTAGGGATAATCCACTTTTTTAAGCTAGCGAACGAGAGAATGTATTTTAAAAACTCTAGGGACTTTTGAATGAAAAACTTTTGATGAAAAACCCTCAAAATTTTGCCTATAGGTTCTTTTTGTCCATTGCTTCCTATCAAATTTGAAATTGAAACAAAGTATCCGGGGGATGGCTTGCGGGCATAACAATACTTAATATTTTTATGGCTTACAAATATACACACAACAAGGTGTGCATACATTTCCGTATATTAATAGTGCTTTGCATTAGCAAAAAGACAAAGATTTGTTCATAAGATACAGTCAATATTATATTTTATTTTCTCTATAGACGACTTTTAGGATGTTTAGTAACTTTAAGTAAGAGAAAAAAACAGGGATCTAAAGGGATAAGACATTGGCCGATAAAATGATGTACCTCCCCAAAGATGATAAATAAAATCACTTCTTCTTTAGATTACAATTAGTGGTTAAAACGTTAGGACACACAACTTAATGAAACAACCAATCAAAATTCCATAAAAGTCCCCAAAGTTGTTAAGTAAACGAATAATAAAATGTTAATATAAAATTTTTAGGGCCTAGTGTTAAAAACATCCCAATATCCCCTCAATCCTTAAATAAACCTCATATTACCTGACATCCAACCATTTTATTACACAACCTGTGTTGGAAGTTCTTTCTGGAAAGCCTGTTAATTCTTATTTTGTCTACATCTCATTTTGTCTCACAATTCATCTTGTAAATCTGTTGAAAAGTCTTAAAAATACGCATCAAAATACACACAGACACAATACACACCCACACACACACATAATCGACCATAGGTCAAACACATACACATTATTCTTTTCTTTTCAACGTTTTGTGTAAGATTTCTTATTTAATTTTGCCCTAGGGCTAGCCTAGCCGTACCAAGTGTAATTTTCTATCTTTGGTTTGGGACAATTGCTGGCAATAGAGGTACATAAAAATAATAGATTGGTCAATACAAGTTAATTTGACAATTCCCGCAATGAAATACAAAGGTTTATGTACATAGGTTAAATATGTGTACTTAGCTATGGACTAAATAAAAGATAAGTATTACTAAGTGTTTAGTAATTTAGTTTAATATTTTTTCCAGTATGGCTTAAAAACCGAGTATTATCCGATGGGTTGGAACCGGTTATCAGTCATACTAAAAAATCATGTATAGCATCGTATTACAGATAATTTTCCATGAATATTAAATAAAAATCATAAAATTAACACAATTGATTTATAATTTTTCATTTTAATATCCACATGACAGAAGCTGTTTATAATACGATTCGATAAAATTAAGTTTTTCTCAAAAATAAGTTTTACCACTATTGTTTAGGCTAAAATGTAGGAGGTAATAAATTTCAGATAGCCTGATATCTAGTTGCCGAATGTGTACGCAGTTTCCTGGGTGTTTCCTCATCCTAGCTCAATATTTACTACTAGCTACAAATCTTCAAACTTCCCTT
>LS056600.1:0-12023 GCA_900241095.1 Acartia tonsa
AATGTTGTCAAAAAATTTCAGCATTCTATCTTTTATAGGAGCTGAGTAAATCCCATTTCCCCCATAGCGTTACGGACTGACGGACGGACATAGTGAATTATAGAGTAGCTTCGCTACTAAAAATGGGGGTAAATAATGAAGCAATTTCTACAAGTCATTTAATTCATCTACGATTTACCTATTAACTTTCAAGGAATATATCAGAGACTTATTAATTGAGTCAATCGAACAGCAATCAAAAAGTATATTGATATTAGTTGTTGCGTCATTAGCTCCAAGTGCTCTTTATTCATCCAAGGGGCAAAAAATAGCTTAAACCATCACGCTGAAATTTCCCTTAAATGGAGAACTTAATCAGTTTTGTGTTTTGTGAGATCTTAAGGGACAAAAAAAACTTACTCTTTCCTTACTAACTATAAAAATTAGGGTTTTTGAAGGAACTCTAACTAAGAGTAAAGCACCTGAATTTTTATGATGCTTAAAACTAATGTATTTACAAGTAAAATTGTTAAAAGCAAAGATTTTGTATATGTAGATTTTGTATGTCAACCTATTGAATTAAAACTTAGTAAGAGGGTTCATACAACAATAAGGTATACATTTACAGCGAAGAATCTCTAAATAAACATGACAGGAAACTTTTAAAAGCTTTTATTCATTTTAGTTTTGACCAATTTCAAATTTACTTTCTGAAATGATTCAAAGACGATTAAACACTAAGACAATAGTACAGTAATTCTGGATTAAGTCATACATCCTTTTATCTATTTAATATTACAACTAACATACATAAGACCACCTTTTCAAAAACCTGTAAAGACCTCTTACTTTAATACTTTAACTAATTTGCTGAGATAAGGCCAAGATATTGTCATCCTTGTTTAATGTTGAAATTTAATCATATGTACGTGTATAAAATAAAAATACCATCATAAAAATTGACCTTGATCTTTTATGTGAATTGCTGCCCTATGTAATGCACTGTTAGACGAACCCATGGGCCAACAAAAAAGGGAGTAATGCTTTATTTCTCTACCGTGAACAACTAATCGTAACCTTACTATGATTATCATTGAATTCTTACTTTAAATTTGCATAGTAATTTGACAATAAAATTGAAAACCTAAAATTAAAATAAATTATATAAATATAAGCTCTATAAACTATAATCATTCTATTAAAGTTATTTCACGGATCGGGATGATTAATCTAAAGAAACTTTTATTGTATTAATTACTTATTGAGTACATTTCTAACATAAAATTGACAAATATTTAAGAAAGCGAATTTTTCTGATATTTCAATCGACAACACGAAACATTACATTAAAGCTATATTTTTCAGCAAATGTTATTCTGATACCTTGTTTTATAGCAGTTTTATGTTGATATGCTGTAATTTGTATAAATTGAATATCCAAGAAAGTAAAGGGGAAGAAAACATCTAAAAAGTTCTTCCTTTTTGAATGGATAATAATTGGAAGGCAAAATATTTCTCTGATAAAAAATCCCATCCCAGATTTTTCCTGTTGAATTAAATTACTGGTGGCACACTTTAATTTGTTCCTAATTGTGAGAATTTTTCAAGAAAAGTTCCTTGGCCATTTAACCTCCCTGTCAAGAAGTGTGCTTACAATAAAGCAAAGAAAATATTGTTCATAAATAGCACATCTACAATACCAAGTAAAAAACGATGTCTGTATGTCCGTCTGAAGTATTAAATTTCGGTAACCACTTTACCACGTAGGGAAATTTAGCTAATGATCCTTCGGTGGTTTTAAGCTATTTTCTTGCATGGTGGGACACCCCTACCCTGAAAAAAAACAAATAAACAAAATAATAAACTAATTTAGTCGAAAAAAATCTGCATGTCATTGTCGATATAAAGTTAGCCAGGACCAATTTTACTAACGTCAAGTATAAAGTAGCTTCCAACCTCTGATATTTTGATTATGCTGTACTACAAATAAGCCTACAATTTAATTATCTCCCTTTTCCAAGCGGATATAGGGGCGTTTGAACTTTCTAAACTTACTTTCAATTGTAGACATACACAAATTATATAGTATCCTCGCTACTAAAATAATATGCTATTTTCATTTGTTATTGTTGTAATGAAGTAACATACAATTTTTATTAATTTTTAAGGTGTTGATTTTGGTAATTCAATTTACCACTAATAAGATGATTAATCTTTTTAAATAAACTAAAAAAAAAGAAAATAACATAACATAACATAACATTTATTTAACTTTAGAATGGGTAAATACATATAATAAAATATAATAATTATCAACTGTAACACAAAAGTAAGGAATCACAAAGTCAACTAGAATCTCAAAATAAATCAATTTTGTTTAGACTTTTCTCAACCACTTTCCAAAAATGAATATTTAATACAAGAATGTTGAATTGGTCCTATTAATTTCCACCCAAGTAAAAGACTTAAGGGTGATACTAAAATTTAAGTTTTAAAACCCTTTTTATCAGCTTACTCTTTTTTTCATCACAAAAACAGTGGCGTGCACAGTAATTTACATAATGGGTATGAAAAAAGGGGAAGTCTTCCTTATATCAATTTTAAAGGGGGGTGTTGGCACTCCCTATTGTAAACAACTGCTACGACACAATGTTTGTTTGTTAATGCATAATATTCTTCGTATATTATCTTAAATATTGCTTTTTTTGTAATGCCATATAAAAAGCATTTTTCTTTAATCTACTCATAAAAAGGTAGGATAAATAAATATAATTAAACAAGGATGAAAACACCCATAAAAACTTTGAAACGGTAGGACGAACAAACATTAACACTTGTGTAAGAACTGAATAATCAGAATATAGATGTATAAAAGTAGAAACAAAATTGTAAGGTAAATTTGTTGAAAAAATGCTTAAATGTTTTAGGACATACTAACATTTTTAGGTCTTGATTGTTAAATGCTTCGCTTATAATATTGTATATTGTTGTCCTAGGAATCAGTATTCCAAATATCAGATCAATCGGATCATTTTATCACATAAAATTCAGTTGTTAAAAATCAACATGTTTAAAATGTACATACGGTCTTTCTGGTAACGATTATAGAGTTGCTACGTTTTCTAAATCGTAACTAACTACTACAGGAATCACCATGCAATATTTGAAATCGATAGGACAATTCTTACATGCCTTAATTAACATAAAAAGCTATTCGTTCCGGACGGACGGGTACTAATTTAAGAAAAGCTTCGCTTTTAATCATATCACGCATGTTATCTTACAGTTCAAGTAATTGAATGTTTTTTATTCACAGATGTGAATTTAAAATTCGACACAAATAGTCGATAAACACATCTCTGCAGCATCGCTAAAATTACTAAAAGTAACAGGCAATCTGTTTAACTTGCTAAAAGACCGTGCCTCTTAAACGGTCTTGAATATAAATAAAAAATAAATAAGTTTTATTAAATTATAAACTTGCTAATATTTTAGTATTAGACTAATTAAAAGTTTTAGTGGAATAAAAAGCTTAATTGCTTAGAATTTAAATTTATACGAGTAAAAATGAGACATCTATCGGCAACGTTAGAACTAGAGTTTAAAGCTTTGGAGAAAGCAGATGTTTTTTTAACTTCAATAAAATTCAACTATAATGACCAAATTCTAGCATTTTTTATTCGTACATTAATTTCATACTGTTGATGATTTCTGTTCATCTCCTGTCACTTTTGCATAGTTCAGGTTTGTTTGTCTCTATGTAAGAAACTATTATATGTTATGAGGCACTAGCTACTTAAACTTTATATATTTTGGCCATTTATCTTAAACAAAAGTGGACAAGAAACAAACTTTTTTTGATTATTATATTTTAATTATATCTTTTAGGTAAGGTTATATATACTAAGAGCCTAAGCTGATGTTAGGAAAGGCTGTATCGGATAGAAACACGATTTTAAAAACCAACCAACCAAAGATTAAGAAAATCTTTATAGCTATTGAAACTTTCCGCCAACTATTGGTCCTTTTAAAAGCAGATGCATAAAAATAATTTAATATTTGGTTAACGAAAAGGGAAATTATATTGTAGTTGTCATTGTATGAAAAGGGTTGGGATGTCTAAATCAAGGACGTATAATGTATAAGTTTTTTTGGGGATGGAAAGGAGAGAGTGGAATAGTTCATAACAACCAAAAATACTGTTGGGGGTGCATGTGGCATACTGAGGGTATTTTTTTTTGGTGGGGGGGATTTTGAGGGGATAATCACCCCTTTACGCACCCCCCTCAATGGACTCTTTGGTCTAATTTCCAACAAAGCTAAAATAAAAACCCTATTCTAACAATGACAGCATAGCTATAGTCTTATGTTGATATAATAAAATAACTTAAGTTCAAAAGGATATATAGATTAATTTCAAGTTTTTTCATTTGTTAATTGATATCTTTTTTCAAAAATTTCTATATGAAAATTTTCTTTTTTTCTGTGAATAGATTATTTTTGAATGGCTATTGAAATGTTATCTATAAGATTGTAAAACAAAGGTATCTTTCTATCTATGTATGGAACTTGTTTAATAATAATTATTTATCGCATCGTATTATAGACAACTTTCTGTGGATACTAAAATGAAAAATTAAGATTTAAACTATTTTTTTAGCCCCAAGGGGCCGAATGCCTAGGCTGACACAAATGGTTTCAATTTTAATATTTTTTAATATTCGTGGAAAATTGTCTGTAATACGATGCTGTAGATGATTTTTCAGTATGGCTGAGAACCGGTTCTAATCCAACGGATATCAATTGGATTCGAAGCCATTCTGAAAAAATCATTGCTTTGGAGTTTCTTACATTTGTTCAACCTGTACAAAATAATTTTTTTTTATAAAAGTAAAAAAAGTAATATCCACGTTTATGTATATTTTTATCAAGCTACCAAAATCTTAGATCTCAAATAATTGTTATAACTTGTGTAAAAATCAAATTTCATTATTGTCCTAAAAAAAAGTAAAATTTTAATGTGAAATTGTGGAAAAGTATTTGATATTACAGTACAAACGAGTGCTGTACATATTTTGTAATATGATATTGTAGTCCTACTGAAAAAAAATGTATTGAATTGTTTGTTTGTAAATATGGAATCAAAGTGATACATCAAGTAGAGACATTTTTCTGGACCACAGATATAATAAAAATATAACATTTTACTACTATACAAATCAACAAAATGTATCCCTCATAAAATAGCAAAATTAAATAAGAATTTTAGGGTGGAAGAGAACATTGGATTTAAAATTTTACTTATCTCAATAATTGATGACATATAAACTTTGGATTATTTTTATTAAATCGTAATTGGTTGGTTCAAAACTTGCAGTGCAGTCTACAGAAAGCATGATTTCGTTTGTAATCATTGGGGATGTATATAAATTAATCGTACATCGTCATATCCCTTAATTACTCTAAGTATTTTGAAAGCTAGTCTCAAACCCGACACTCCTCGACATAAAAAAAAATTGCTATATTGTTTTCACATTTTCAAATGTATAGGGGAGGAAAATGTTGAATCTATTAGCGTAGACAGATATGGTCCAATAAACACCTAGTATAATCTCAGGGATCTCAAAGGATAAGGCAATGGCCGATAAATCATGATGTACATCCCTAATTTTTATACATAAAATTTCCCTTCTGTAGATTACAATTAGTGGTTTTTTAACGTTTGGTCACTCAACTTAATGAATCAACCAATCAAGATTCGATAAGTCCCAAAAGTTGTTGAGCCAACGCATAAGAAAGCGTTGTTATAAAACTTTGAGGACTCGTGTAATAGATAAACTATAATAAACCTTAGTAACATGATTAAAAACAGAATTATCGTCATAATGTTTTTTTTTGTAGTTTCTATAAATGGTAGATATTGGTTCCCTGTAATACTTTATGTTTTATATGCCATCGAAGTAGATATTAGGCCAATTAGTTAAATTGATTTAATTTGTGATTTTAGGGGAAAAAAGAACAGGAATAAGGAAGCAACACGCAAAGTTTCAAATGGATAGGAATATTCTAACATGCATAAATTAAAGATCAGAGCTATCCGTTACTAACGCTAAATTTCGAAAAGCTTTTCCATTAAATCTCTATAATTAATTTTTATTCTTTCAAGGCAACCCCTGCATATTGCTACATAATGCGCCCTGTTTGATGGTGGACTGGACCCTCTCGTCGTCGTATCGTAGATTGATGTAATCAATCAAAACAAGTGGTAATCACTACCCTCCCCCGCCCCTCAACTTGGGAATCGCCCCTGAAACTCACCCTCTTAATAGGAATCTCTTAATATTATCATATAGAACAAAATTTGTAGTATTATTAAGTTATTATTATTAAGGACATACGTTTGAAATAATAAGCGATTAGAGCATAGTTAGGTCTATCGTGATTCGTATGTCAATCATGACCATTTTTATAAATAATATATATAGTCGGGACATGAAATACTGTCATGAATTAAATGCAATTTGAAAGATAGGTACAATTCTTTGGAGAAAGATATGTGTACTCATGTTAAAGTTATTTTAGATTTAATTAAGTTTGTTTGTTTTTAACACGTAAAGCGTCTTCTATAAAACCCATCTCCCTCACAATGTATGTCTGTTTGTAATGCAGTATATAAGTTCGGTTTTAGAGATTTATATATCTAATATAAGATCTTAAAGTCGGCTACAAATTCTTTTTTTATATTTCGAATATCTAAAAAGCTGGATTGATTTATTATATTGCAACGATAAAAGTACATAAAAATAACTCAGAAAATAAACTCTAAGACTGTCCTTTCAAGCAATGAATTATATCAGTCTAGTAGCTATATAGGCCTTTCATTGATATCTATATTCTATATACTTCTGTATAGGACGGGTGATAATCTAACAACTCTCTTTAATTTTTCTTGAATATTTAAAGTTGGTTGTCTTTTGTGTGTCTTATATCATAGGGAATATTTTAAATGTCTCTAATATGGCATGCCGCATTTAAATCTTTTTATGCCTTTAAACGTTTTTCTTCTTCTTACGTCGAACCAAAATTATTGAATATCCGCCCGTCCTATGTTGAAAATTAGTTGTTGATTTGTTTTAAGCTTCGGGCCAAATCTACATTTTTTGCAGAAAAAATGGAAAATAACACGTATAATTAAATAACAATAGAGCTATATCTCAATTTAGAAAATTTAAACGTAAATATTTAGTTGAGAGGCAAATTCGGGATCCGATTTTGTACAACATATATCCTGCAGGGTTTATTTATGAGTTTCACGAATTTTCATTTACTAAAATGTACAAAACAAAGAAAATTTGAAACCCAAGCAATAACAAAATTTTAGAAGCAGTTTTTTACTGGTTATTTGCCCTTTTATTTGTTAATCAAGCTTTTCTAAACTTCAAGTGAGTCTGTCAGTCTGATTGTAAATCAAATATTTACCACTTAACTTTATCAATGTTAAAATTGTAACCATGTATTAATATTGAGATCAAGCGTATGTCATTACTTTTGTTGTATTTAAGTTATTTGAACATAGAATGGTCTAAATGTGTAACGTTAAATTAAACATATTGATTAACAGGTTGATTGAAAATGGGTTTTTGTTCATACTTAAAAATTCCTTTTAGTTCTTTAATTTCAAGCTGTTTCTCTATCATTTTTAATGTAATTTTGTCTTTTTTTTTAATTTTCCGAATGTTTCCATTCATTTTTTGTAATTTTAAAGGTGCCAATTTAATTGAAAAACAAATATTTAAGATGTTATCTGGCTTTATCTTAACTTATATATGGTAAAGAAATCATTAAGATATATATATTTTACCATTAATAAAATTTTTGCTTCTAATATTCTTTTTATTTGAAATAAACCCCTCTTACTTTAAACTTAAAAGATATTTTTTGATTGCCCAGTTTAACCTAACCTAACGTTTAATAGCTACAAAATTAAATAGTAAAAGATTCATATACACATTGATTTTCTTAATTCTCAGAGATCTTAAGGAATAAGACAAGTGATGAAAAATTAATGTAATCCCCCAATTGCAATAAACAAAACTATTTTAAAATTTTTTTTTTACAAAGCGCGTAATTTTTTGTACACATTAGATAATATAGACTGCTTTATAATTTATTTGTGGGGGTGGGGGGTTGGTCAGTATGTCGTTCTAATTGAACACAGATATTGCTAAATGTTGTAATTTTTGATTCTATAATGTAAAAAGATGTTCAGATAGTGTATTCTTTGTTATCACCACCAAAAAGACATTTATCATTTTTCCTTAAAACATAGCTGGTCCATTTGGATTTTTCTATTGTCTGTCTATATCAAATATAAGATTATTTACATCTTAAATTGTTTTTTCTTGCTGTACTACTAAAGTGCATAATAATCCTTGTTTTACAGACCCATCCGTGAAATTCTACTTCTGGTAGCTGGCAAATGTATGGATGTTGTTGTAATACTATTAATACTCTGTCCTCGAAATAAATCTCAATGATTCCAAATTGACCAGCTTTACAATTTTTTAGATACAAGATAAATCTGCAAAACAAACAAATTGGCCCCCTGGCAATAAATTATAACAAGTTCATAAATTATCTTAACAAGGACAATTATATCCATAAATGCGCTGTACAAGCAATACAACTAGCAATTAATGGTCATGCTGTTCTATGGTTAGGTGACATAGACACATAATATCGTCATAATGATAGTCTCATGACATTATAACTACAAGCTTATGTTCATACAAGATATAAAATAAATTAGGGGTTCAGTGCTCGATAGACACTTTTGAGAGGAAAGCATCAATTATATATTTGAGCTTTTATCTAAACAAAGACCTAAATATTAAAAGGAAGACTTTATTTCTTGAGATATGATTAAGATTTCAAAAAATGACCTACTTAAAAAAATCTCTATGCTTTCCCTTTGTTAAATTAATTTTTCTTCTTTGTTTCTCTCTTTATTTTGTTCTATTTCTCGTTTCATCTTTGTTTTCTTTATCTTAATTTTTCTCCCATTTCACTTGCTTTCTCTTTTATTTATCCACTTGTAATAATTTTTTAAGTTTAAAAAAAAGATATCATTATATTTCATGGGTTATCACGGCCGCATTTCGTATTCGAAAAATAAAACAAAATTATTATATGACAATAACAGAAATATGGTAGGTGCTTGTAAAGAAAGATTTCGCTAGCCGATAAACCTATATGGTTTTCTTTTTTTTATTAAAGCTTTTCATAGGTCCAAGGAAGTTTTAAAAAACTAGTTAAAAATCAATTACTGGCAGTGTTTAAGGCTAACAACGAATCATATTGTTTGTGCTTGAATAATAATTTGCAGTAAATGGCTAATATAATACATTCATCGGTCGTGATGAAACATCACTTAATCTAAAAAGTTGGGGGATGGTTTATTTGAAAAAGGGAAGCTGATCCACTTTTGCTGCTTAATGACTTAGGGTGGTTATCAGTGTGTGTTGGTTTGTGTGTGGGTGTGTATGTGTGTGTGTGTGTTAGTTAGGGGGTGTATAGTAAGGCACCTGTCCTACCTCGTACGCTTGTCCCAAGGCAATATTTGAACTTGTGCTGCTATCATTTACACAGTGGAACAGCGACGGACTTTTTGTAGAATTCATATTTCTCACATTTACGGTTTTAGAGTTTAAGATAGACGCCTAATTATTAGGTTGACATCAATTTGAATGGTTTATGTCGACTATATGGTATTTTATAAAACGGTCGTCGCTGACTTATTATTGACATGTTCATACTTAATCAAAGAAGCTTTAACCCTGAAGGGCTCTATACCTTTCAGTTGTTATCCCTGCAGGGCCCTTCTTGTCTTCACTTAACCTAACATAACCTTATACAATACACAGAAAAAAATACAGTTATTTCATCTTTGTAAAAAGGTTTTCTTATAAAATGTTACGATTTGATAATACTTCCATAAAAGACCAAAAATTTGCCACAGTGGTTACGGGACAGATATTATTTGAACTATTTTATCAACAAATTTATGTCTTATTTTATCTTTTTATCTTCTAGCTGGCATTTTAAACACTTGCTTTAATAATACGTTTTCTACGTTTTTTGCCTAATTTCTAATGTGTTTGTTTTTACTGAAGCTATAATTTAATGTAAAGAATTTTTATATCATTAAATCATTTAATTATAAGAATATTTTGAAATTATGATGTCATTACTATTATGGCTAACTATTATAACAAAATGGAATGCCTTGGCCTATAAACAGGTGTATTCAAAGCTGGGACTTTTCATTAATGGTAGTACAAGCAAACGTCTGGTTTTATCTGGCCCTTTTAAAAGTTAATCAGAATATGACTGTAGTCTTAACGTTAGTAGAAAAATGTTAAAAATATGTTGACTTTTAAATGAAATAACTCGGATTTGAACCTAAAACTTCAAGGAAACAACGACCAAATAATTCCAAAATTTAAATCATTTATTGAAAATGAGATATAAATTTGCTAGCGCCCACTTTTTGTTTCTTCTATCAAATAAACAGATTGTAAAAGGCACTTTTTACATTTCAGGAATATTGAGAATTGTTCATGAGATAGAGAAAGTTTTTTTGTTTTAAAAGGAGAAAGATGATTAAACAAAATGAAGTTTTAAAAAGCTAAGCTACTTTTTAAATCGATAAAGCCTTAAATCTTTACTACTGTCTGTCCGACTAAGACAGTTGGCAAAAATTGATATGATTTTCTAGTTGTTTTTTGGGGTTATAAAACTTTTTTTCCTTTTATCATCAGTTTAATTTATTTTAATGCTATATTTGATCTTAAAACTTGATTTTTTATAAATAATTTTACCTTAATCCCTGAATTTTGAGACAAAAAGTTAATTTACCAAGTTTTTGTGGAATAAAAATTAAATTCAACATTTACAAGCTTTGATGCCTTAATTCAAAGTAAAAAGTAAAAATTGGAGGATTTTTTTTTACAAAATAAACAAGGATGTCAAGACAATAAAGCGATAAAAATATCTGATATTTGAGTTTTTACCTACACTTTCTTAATAAAGTTAAAATCATAATTCAAAATTAAATAAACGATTAAAATATTTCAAACAAAATTTTACTGAAAAAAATGAACAAAAAATTTGAAGTAGAGGAAGGGTTAACAAAATGAAATTTGCTTAACCAATTTGCAAATTTAGTCCAATCTGAACCAGATATAGTTTTTGCCCAATCAAATAAAAATCCAGCATGTTTGCAACTCAACTTTTTACAGAGGAATTTTGAGATTTAAAGAAAATTTGTAAAAATGTAAAACAAATTAGGTACTTCTTGTAGTTTTCTTTTTTACTTTTTTTTGTGGGCTGATATGATTTAGAAATGCTCTCAATTCAACACTATCTATATTGGACATTTTTAACGCCTATCAACTGTAAAACTTATTTCTTACGTACTTTAAAATTAGCCAGATAATAATGTACTCTGATAAAGTGATACTCGCAGTTGGCTAAAATAACGATAAACCCCATCAACACCATTACCCCATCCCCTACCTTCCCACTGGTTTAACAGACTGACAAATAAATGATTTCCATGTTGGCAACCTAAATTAAGGACATTTTTCCCCTGTCATAATTTAATCGTAAATTCTATATCCATTATAATCACTAGAATTTTGGAGAATAATTTTCCTCCCGTTCTTCTCTTTGTAAATATTATTTATTTTGTAACAGGACAAAGTTATATTATGTTGCCCCAATACAGAAAAATATTTTCTCATTCATTTCAGATTTGTGGCTAATTTCTAACAGGTTTATAATGCGAACCTGTTTGAATAGCCCAAGAAAAATTTGGATTTAAAAGCAAGGTAGTAGCAGATACTAAAGCCTCATACCATACTGACATTTTTCTGTTCACGTATCTGCTACTATGTAAAAACACCTTAGTAATGATTGTGGTTTTGTGGTTGCATAAATTCAGGACTATTGAGAGCAGTTTTTTTCTTCTTTGTAAAAAATGG
>LS056601.1:0-12022 GCA_900241095.1 Acartia tonsa
TACCCGGAACTCCATCCTGGCAGGGAACATGGAGCTTAATTTTGCCACCATAGTCTCTGGTCATTGTGATGAGGTCAATATTCACATTAATACAGTGGCGTAATAGAAGGGGACTAAGTGGGGTTTCAAAATTTGTAAAACAAAAATAAAAAAATTCAGATGCCCTAACAAAACCCAGTGCACGCGCATCTGATTTTATCAAATTTTCTATTGGGATTGGGAAAATAACATCAAACAAAAAAGTAAAAAAATACATTCATTTTTCTTGATGATATTATTTTGTTTTCTAAATATTTATGTTTAGGTCTGGAGTTTGGCCGCTCGACCTGGTTCCAGTCAATATATAACAGCTGGTCATGACAGGTTTGTTGTTTATTTAAATTTCTCCGTGTAACTGTTTGAAAAATTAGACTTTGAAAAATAGTTATTTTATTGCATTGTAGCTTTTTGTAATAATTTCATGATTCTTATTGTAATATTCGTGAAAATAGTTTGTAATACGATGGTATACATAATTTTTCTGTAATGCCTAGAACCGGTTCTAATCCAGCGGATATTAAATGAACCAATACTTGAAAAAAGATTTTTCAGTTTACTCGAATATATTCAGAAAGGAAGAGATTATTTATTAGTTTAAGGTTGTTGTTTTTATTTCAGACAATTTTTATGGTAAAACTATAATATTATAATATTGCAATTGAAAATAATCTTTGTCTGAAAGTAAAATGCTAGTTCATCTAACTTAATCGTCTCAAATTATTTCTTCTTCTACATTTTATTTACAAAGCTATTTAACCTTTCATTTAAATTCAAAGTTAAAAGCAAATAAGTATGATATAAATTGATTGGAATTCTTTCACTTACAAACGAACGGACGGAAAAACCCTAACAAAAAAGTTTAAGTAGTTATAGTGCAAATAAATTGTTGATGTGTCGAAATTATGTCAGCCATGCCAGTATATTAACACTATAACTTAGGGATCTGCAGCAGCGAGTAAGCCGCGCGTGAGCCGCGTGTAAGCCTTTAGTGAAATCGTCATTTTATCACTATAAAATTCAGCTGGATGTATAAAACTCCTCTTTAGCAGACAATCCTTCTTTCTGAAATTTCTTTTTCTGCTCACAAGCAGGTTTAAAACTGAGGCTTATGCGCGGCTGAGGCGCGGCTGCCGAACCCTGTTAGATGGTACGTTTTTCCAATGTGAATGTATGTAGAATATACGTGAATATTGTCGTCAATTTAGCTTGCTAAAATCAATCTCATTTATTAGCTTGATCGTTCATACCATAGGAGGGGATGGGATGGGTGAAGGGGGTGGAAGGGTGAGATCGTTATTTTAGCTCACTGTGTGTTTCACTTTATTAGAAAACAATTAAATCTGGTGTAAGATCCATAATTTACCAGAACGTCTGTACGTCCATTTTAAACATGTTGATGTTTTTAATTTTTTAAACAATATTTTTTATGTGATATAATCATCCGATTTATCTGAGTTTTCGGAATACGGATTCCTATTACAATAAGGTACAAGAAGCATCTCTATAATCAAGTCCTAAAATTGTCAGTATGTTCTTAAACAGAATTCTGTAATTAAGAAGTTTTGAAACAAATTTACGTATAATTTTGTCAAAACTTTATATTTATAAAACTTTTTATTTATATTTATATTTTGTACATCCTCAACAAAAGTTAATATTCGTCTGTCATACCGTTTCAGAGCTTCGCTTTTATTATATAGCCATCATTGTTACTTCATCCGATGAATGGTCCTTAAAATAAAGATCATTGAAAACTAATGTGAAATAGACTAAAGGTCAAATAATAATTTTAATTGATTAATTAGTTAATGTAGGTATAGAATTTAAATTTGCGGATTTATTTCTTTAATAGTGATAATTAAGATTTAATTATTATGCATTACAAGTGTTTTTTAAGCTTTTAACATAAATTTTCCTACCAATCTAAAGTACTTACATAGACAAGGATGACAACATCCATATTAGCGAAGGTTTGCAATATTTACTTTTTGCAAATTTGCGGAAAATGACGGATCCTATTTAAGGACCTATATAAGACATAAATGTATACAGAAATGTTGCTGGACAAAGTGTTTAAAAAATTAGCCATGTGATATAATAAAAATGATGGAGATGAGAGGAAAAGTGGGAAAGAATACCCCTAAAGAACAGATGAATAATTTCACATTTTTATTACGTCACAAGACTGATTTTTTGAGACACTTTGTCCAGCTCATTATTATAGTCAAGTTATTATTTTTTTTAACAAACTCAAATAAGCAAACATAATTTGAAGTGTCCTTTAATTTTGACTTTATCCATTGCAAAACCCACCTACGTATTTATAACTATTTTTTTATCCTCTTCGTTAGGGTATATGCTATTAAAATTACATACAAATATAGATCGAATAAACATATTTTAGTGTATTTTCCGCAAGGTTGCGTTTACTCAAAGGCGCTTATTAAGTCAAACTGTTCTTAATTTTGACTTTATGTATATAAATAAAATGTCTATAATAAGGAATATATTTAACTAAACACACAACTTTAAGGAAAAATACACGAAAAAATGACCCTTTTGATTGAATTCACAAGTGAAAATATAGAGCATTGTAATTTTTTAAAATAATAACTGTTAAATTAAGGCAAAGTTGTTTAGCATTAATAAAGTTTTTCTTTTCCGAGACAAATTAATAAACAAAAAATAGTTTGAAAGAGTTACACTTATCCTGCTTGGGAATTGTTTTTATTAATCACTGAAGAAATGGACAAAAATAAATATGTCCAGTTGAAGTAAAGACAGCAATGGAAATAAAATGCACTATAATATCTTGTCGACTACTGTTTATAATGTTTCTTATTGGTAAAGTTAAATTAAAATGAAAAATTATGACTAAAGTGATTTTAGCTGTGATTTAATGTTTAAAAAACGTGTCCTAACTTTTGTGACTTTTTGTAACCTTTATATCATATAGACAAGAACGTCAAAGCTTTTTAATTTTTTTTGGGGGGGAGGGTGGTAAAAATTTAAACTTAAAAATTAAAAATTTTGCCCCCCCCTCTCCAGAATTGGACGTCCTTGACTTGAGGTGAACTTGCCCAACAAAACCAGAAATAAAATATAACATATAATGAGATGGACACACCAAATTTTGATTAAAAACTTAAAGTTTAAATGTTAAACATGATAATTTTCTAGGTTGTGTGAAAAGTGACTTTATCACTGTCCATAATGGCAGAAGTAAGAGTAAATGCTGCAGTGGTGGTGGTTTTCTTTCTTGTCAACAGGTTACAAATTATAGATTTTTATAGATGAAGAAATATGTAGTTTATCTTTGATAGTATTATGTTTGATTATTTGTTAAAATTAAGATATCATGTCTTTGTTCCTTATGGATACATGAATTTTAAACCTAATATGAAATACAATTAATAACTGAAAAAAAATCAAGCATAAGTTTCTGAAACATCATTATTACATTTTTTAATTCAGGCCGCTATTAATTTTTCATATTTGGGGGCTGATAGCCTAAAACTTCCTACAGGAGAAGTTTTGCAATTCCAAGGTATGTATTACTTTTAAGAATGTAAACTTACTCAACTGTTATATTCTTTTGCTATAATGATAATTTATTGATTAACAAGTTTTAAAACTAGGCAGTGAGGGTTGGGCTGGATATCCAGCTTGGCCAGATACCAGATATTTATTTTTTCCTGCTTGATATCCAGAAATATGATCTATTATATTATATAAAACATAAAACACTGTTAACAAAGAGACACATGCCTTATTTCTTAAATTCCTAAAGTCTAATGGTATTAATAGTTCATTAGAATAAATGTTTAGAAAAAGGAAGTAATTTTTAACTTTGTTTTATAAAATAAAACACCATTAAACAAATAAACCTTTTTTATTATATCCGGTTATCTGGTATCCGGTCCAACCCTACTAGGCTTATACAACATTCAAACGCTTCATGAATAAAAAAGTTAGTTTTGATGACCATTTGGTATAGGTTTTGCTGCTGATAACCCAAATGCATTCTATTATGAAAGTGATGGAGGTTCAGCTTTGATTTCTAGGAACACCAATGGTGATGGCTGTCATGGTCATGCAAAAACAGGTGATTAAATCAAATTAAACAACTTATCATCCATTTAATGTCTGGACTGTTTAAATTTAGCATTTCAGTAAATCTTATTTTGATACAGAGATAAAAAGTTCTTTAAAAACAATGAATTGAATTCATTTGACTATTAAAAGTTAAGCTAATATTAATATTTCAGGAAATGCTACATTTGTATTAGAGTTTTGTGGTGATAATTATGGTCATGTTTGGAAACAATTAGAACCACATCAAGAAGAGCATGATGCAGTTACACCACCAAGTGGATATGTTGGAGATTTAGCTAATATTGTTGATGACATAGATGAGAAGACAATGGTGAACTTTTCTGTAAAGTTTTACTACACACAAGAGTTTGCTGCCACTACTGAAGATATTGATGGGTTTCTAGATCTTGTTATTGCTGAAACCAACCAAGGTTTTGCAAACAGTGGCATCAACCTCAAGGTTATAATTTTTATGTTTTACATTATTGCTGTCATGGTAAAAAGATTATTCTAAACTCTTTCTTTAAACAATTTCTTCTCATAGCATCTATTATTTTTCTGTGGACCAGTTTTGCTTGGTATTCAATCTTTTCATAATCAATGTTTTTTTAAATAACCTAATTGGCATCTCTTTAAATAGGTAAATAAACTTTGTCAAGAACTATCAACTGTGAGTGATTTTGACTCAAATAGTGCATCAGGATTGCTTGCAAAATTTTCAAATTCCAAAGATACAAAGGATATGCTTCGCGATGGTGCAGATGTTGCTGCTCTTATTGTTGACAGCTTTAGCGCTTGCGGTGTAGGATATCTTAACACAATTAGAAGTGGATATACCTTCAGTGTCACAAAGAAAAGTTGTGCAGTTGGTTATTATAGTTTTGGTCATGAGGTTGGACACAATGTTGGGGCTCACCATAATCCTGAA
Organism: Acartia tonsa; assembly: GCA_900241095.1. Taxonomy (NCBI): domain Eukaryota; kingdom Metazoa; phylum Arthropoda; class Copepoda; order Calanoida; family Acartiidae; genus Acartia; species Acartia tonsa. Next base: position 5,063 of record LS056601.1, read on the forward strand.
GTTGCTAAAAATTATTATTACGCGTTTGGTCATGGTCACCTTATTTCTGCTGGCGATGGAAATGAAGGCGTGAGAACAATTATGTCTTATTCTACAAGTGGACATTTTAATAGAGTTAACTATTGGTCAAATCCTAATGTGAAGTATCCCATTACCCAAACAAGTACTGGTGTTAGTGGGTTGTCTGACAATGCCCGAGTTTGGCAGCAGAATAGAGCCAGACTGGCTGCAATAGGATCTGAGGATACAGGTATTCTTGACTATTATAAGCGCTCTTCAAATTAATGTCAAAATTTTTAACATTCCTTTACTTTTTAATGATATAGGCCATTAGATTTTTTTAAAAATATAAAATGTTTGTTTTTAAAAACTATTAAAGCTATCTATATTTAAGATTGTATCCCAAGAGAAAACTAAAAATAGACTAAAATAAACCTAATGACTAATTGCTGTTACATTTTTGAATCACTAAAAAAGATTAATAATATTTTAGTGTGTACTTCTATTGTTATTGAAAATTCTTCAACTTCTATATCTTCATGTTCTCAAAGTAAGAATTATTTATAAATTGTGAGAAGCATTGTAAACCAAAAGGGTTTGAAATTATTCGCTTTTTATATGGAGGGTAATAAGTTTGATTATCAACATGATTAAAATGGTTTACAACTTTCTGAATGTGATTATAGTTATTTCTCGCATTGTATCATAAACAGCTTTCCGAAGATATAGAATGTACAATTATAAGATTAAAACCAGTTTTTTTTAGCCCCGTGGTGCCGAAGACATGGGCTAAAAAATTAAAAAATCTTAATAATTTTACATTTTTATATTTATAGAAAGCTGGATATAATACGATGCTAGACATAGTTTTTTTGTATGGTGAGAACCGGTTTCTATCCACCGGATTCGAATGAATACAAGAATAGTTATTTCTCGCATTGTAATATAAACATATATATAGATATAGAATGTACAATTATAAGATTAAAACCATTTTTTAGCCCCGAGGTAACAAAGGCACGGGCTAAAAAACTGGTTTTAATCTTATGATTATACATTTTTATATTCGTAGAAAGCTGGATATAATACTGTGCTAGACATAGTTTTTTCGTATGGATGAGAACCGGTTCCTTTCCACCGGATTCGAATAAATACAATAAAATCTATGAATATATGTTCGTGTCCGTGATAATTCAATCAAACTGGAACTCTATATTGAATGCAAAGCAAATAATTTAGTTTGATTAGGATATTCAATGGTTAATCTAATTTAAATCATATCCCTTGTTGATAAACATATTTTAAAAATATATATTATATTAATACAATGTTTAAAATACCGCTCTATTGTTTTTATGCCTACATTTTGCAAAAGGCCTTATTTGGAAATTGCAATTTGTTTTTAATAGCGAAACTACTGTATATCTTACTTAGCCCATTCGACTATTCGTTTGGCAATACATAGATAAAATGAGTTCTTCTCTATTGTAAAAAAGTAAAAAATCAGCATGTTGTAAATTGAAGTGTACTTTCTTTATGGTAATGACTATAGAGTTGCTGTCTTAACTGTTAAATGAATAACCATGTCAAGTTTCGAATCGATAGGACAATTCAAACATGCCACCAAATAAGAGGTATCCGTTACGTATGGGAAAACTTACTAACACATGAACAGACCTACCCTAATATTAGAAATAAAAATTTAATACCTGAGCGATTCATCGATGAGAAGCTTGTATGCCATGTGGGTTAGGTTGATACCAACAATAGCAAACGAAAATCTAAAAGAATAAAAATATAATTAGAACATTTTGTTTTAGTAGATATTAATTATCTTACTCACTGTTATTTACTGACCATACGTGCTCTCATTTGTAGGCTTAAAATTTTGAGGATCTAGGTTTAATTATGATTGGCTTATACATTTAAAAGTGTTTAACATTTTCAACTAATAATATTGATCTACATATTATGGGGTGATTTAGTTTATCATAATTGGGTGGTAAATTCAAGAAAAAAGATAGTTTGACTTAAATAGTATTAATTTTAATAATTCAGTTGCTTTAAGTAATACATAAAATGAAATATAAATATTTTGAAAATTAAAAAAAAATATCTTACATATAAATAAGCAACAATTTAACTTGTTAAAATAAGTTATGTACAATAAAAACACATATCTATAAATAGAAAAACAATAAAAATAAAAATTCATGTAGAATAAAAATAAATAAGCAAGCATTTTTTATTATTTGGTGCATATAAACAACATGTTCTATTCAAATAATATTATATAGTTTTTGTTCAAGTTTCATAAAACCCAATTTCACGCATTAGGACATTAGGAAAAAAGCACGTAATTAAATTTTTCTTTCACAATATTATTCCATTAAAATCTATAATGATTTTAAAACATTATACATTAAAGTAAAAGATACCTAGAATGTTAATTAAATGAAAAATTCAAAAAGGAGAATTGTCGTTTAAACAAACAATAAAGCATCCTTTAACTGTTTTTTTTTATATAAAACCACAACTGTTAGCCGTGTTTAATATTAGAAGCTTCAATAAGCTGTCTTATCATAACCAGCTTATTTCCTACTATCCTCAACTGCAACCAGCTGCCTGAAAAGCATTTTACAGAACCCGTTACCCCTGACTGAAAGTACAGTATGCAATAAAAAGATTGACCCAGATACGACCAGAGAATAAATTGTACAAAATGTTCTAAAATTGTCTAAATGTGTGTGTTTCCAACAAAGGAAATGTAAATATACCAAAAAATAATAAATGTGGTAATCCTAAACAAAAAACTGGATAGGAATATCATTCTCATTTAAACAAAAACTCATTTTTATGCTAAAATGTGGTTTAATTTTGGTTTATAATTTTCATTTTTCTCCCTGAGGTAGTCATTTATTTCCCTGAGGTAATTATGCTTTCTTTTAGTAATTTATACAAATTCTAAAATCTTCAAAAAAAAATTTGAAAATCTTCAAAAAAAAATTCAAAATTCTTCTAAAAATATTTTCATATAAATATGACTGTATAGACATGGAAACTTCAGTCGTGCGAGGCTTGTGGTGCGTAACTGAGATTCTCTTCACCGGTTGCCATCGAGGCTTGTGGTGCAGAACTGAGATTCTGTTCACAGGTTGCCATGCTCGGGGGAAAAAAAATGACTTCCTGGGGATAAAAATGACTACCTCAGGGAAATAAATGATACCTAAGGGAAATAAATGATACCTCAGGGAAATAAATGACTACCTCAGGGAGAAAAAAAGAATATTTAGATCCACTATTTAAGGGATCGTTTATGTGAGAATGTAAATTTGTCCGAACTCTAAAATACAAAATACGAAAATCTAAACCCACCTTCTCCTTTTCTGGTAGTTTTTTTTATCTCGCATCGTATCATAAACAGCTTTCTGCGGATACAAAATATACAATTATAAAATTTAAACCCTTTTTTTAGCCACGAGATGCTGAGGGCACGGTTAAAAAAAACTGGTTTTAATTTTATGATTGTACATTTTTATATTCGTAGAAAACTGGATATAATTTTTCGTATGGCTGAGAAATGGTTCTAATCCACCAGATATTAATCGGTTTGGAATAAATACGAGGAAAGATATTAATGGTTACAAAAAGAAAATACGTGTATTTTGCAAATAAAATTATATTTTTACCTTTTTCCAACAACTCTTTATTCAATTTTTCAATAGGTCTTCTTTCGACTAAAGTAAAAACAATTCAAAATTTTGAAAATAAAAAAAATATTTAGTAAGAACAGTGAACACTTTTTCTTTAGTTTTTTTAAAGGAAAATAAAAAAAAAACAGATTAAAAACTCAAGTGTCCACTATGAAAATTAGTTTTTTTTTAAATGTGCTATCAAAAATTAGATTTGATATCAAACATGATCTTAACTTTTATTCCATCTGTACAACAAAAGAACTTATCTTATTATTAGGTTAAGTAAAGTTTAGAACAGCCCTGCAGGGTTAGAGTTCAACGCTGGGGTGGGTTTGAGAAGGTTACGTGGTCAGAAAATATGTTCAAGTGAAAGTACTAAATAAATTACTCAAGATTCCCTGAAGCCCTGTATCGTTACTAGACAAAATAAGAATAAGTGTGTAGGGGTATGCTCTACCAATCATACCTTTAGGTTCTATTTTGAATTTAGGTTGTTGAGGTGGGACAGGGACAGGTATCCTGGTGGGGCCAGGTGCCAGGGGCTTCAAGCTGCCAATGGCCGGAGGTACAGGTATACCAGAGCTGTCCAGCCGTGGTGCCGGGGGAGGTAGAGGAGAGTCATCTCTGGCGGTTGTGTCTGATGTCGTGGTCAGAGAATCTTTACCATACCTATAACATTAGAGTAAAACACTAGAGGGGGAAAGGTTGTTAAATAACTGTATATCCCTATCCCAAGGACCTTGTGCCGACTCTCAATTGGGCCTTTGAAAATCAACTAATAGTGTCGAGAATATTATCACAGCCAAGTAGCAGAAAACAATTTTCTAGTAGACGAAAAAGGTCCTTGGAAAAGGGAGGCAGGTACTTATCTGTTTATAAATCTTAGCTTAGTCGTCATTTTTTAACTAACAGCCTTATCTTTCAAATATTTTTCTTTCAGTCCTAGATTTTTCTTTTTAGTTGTAATATATAGGTAATTAAAATTTTGTTTAATTTCATGATACAATTTTTTAAAAAATCTTTTCTTTAAATTATTATGTATGTGTATAAGTGGGAGGGAAAGCAATTAGATAGAAACTTTTTTCAAAACAGTATTTTTTTATTTTCCTTTTTTAGAGAGAGTGTCTTACAGGCAGAAGCAAGTTATGAATTAGCTGCACTAAATCTTTATTTCTTACTTTTCCTCAAATCTGGCAGTGATTTCCGCAAGGCTTGTTCTCTTTCTGCTCTTAATTTTGTAGGAAGATCTGGGACTGTGTCGAACCGACGACCTAAAAAAAATTGTATAATATGAAAGCTTTTTGAATAAATGATTTTTTTGTTATTTCCTAGACCAATACTTTTTTGCTGACATGGATTGACAAAATTACCCTAGAGGAAGACTAAGATGATAGATTTTACAACAACAACTGGATCATGGAAAGAAAACAAAGTAGCGGGTTTTGTCGTATTTTCAAAGTAACTTTTCTCCTATTTCTAGCTCCTGCGGTGGGTTCCTAAATAACCAAAAAATCAAAAGCTACTGTGAAAATACGACGAAACCTACTACTTCGTTTTACCTAACTACTAATTTTAAGTGTTAACTAATTACCTAGGGATAATGTATGTCTAGTTGCCTCAAAAGAATATCTAGGGCAAAGTAGTTGTACTAGTTAAAACGATTAATAATCATCAAGGGATAAAAGTAAAAGCCTATTTAGGTCTGCCTGGGAAAACCTTGGAGCCATGGAAAAGGTATAACATTAAATAAGAAAAAAGGCTGTTTAGGTGTGAATTAGTTAGCCAGTAGGTGGGGCCACAAGATAGAATTTGTGCCACTGTAATTGATTACCTATGGCTCTTAAAGATGCTCAAGAGATTGCTAGTGCAAATACACTTGCCCTAGAAAGTTAGACCAAGGTGACAGTTCTAATGCAATAACCAATTACCTAGGGCTACTGGAGAAAGACTGTCTAGGGCTGCCTAGGGATGACCTAGTTGCCCTAGAGAAGGAACCACGAGGACTAATTTTTCTTGACATCTTTGGACTGTATCAACAAATATTATTTCATTCATTTTTATTCTCTAAATTTAGTTTAAATGCTAAAAGAATGTTCTAGTAGTTCAGCTTTTTAACTTTGTAGAAGTCATTAATTATCTTTCTGATTTATTGGCGGATTATGATTAAAGTTTAAAATAAATAAAATCTATTAAATTTTCCAGTAGAAATTCCTTAACTAGTTCATAATAATTCATTTATAACATGAGTGAGCTTTGCTATTTTTATTTTATTGCCCTTGTTTGAAATACAGTCAGTAAGCATAGCTTAACACAGAGATTATATGCATATTTATAATTTGATTGGTAACAAGAAACTAACTAATTATTTGTCTTTTTCTTAACAAGCAAACAGTTTTCTATACAGCTTAACTTTTCTTACTCTGTAATTGTCTGTCTGTATTCAAGTATTATGTGTGTACTACATGTTTTAAAGTTTAAATACCCCTGAGATGGGTTTTCAGAAGAAATAATGCCGCGTGTATTTTAACATTTTTAACTAATAATCAAAATAAGTACAATTGTGTAATAATAAAACACGCGGCATTATTTCTTTTGAAAACCCATTTCTGTTGTCTAAATAATGGTTTTTTTTTATTGCAGTTAAATCAGATATTTATGAAACACCCTTTTCTCCCTAACAAAGTTATTCTTATCACAATTCAGCAAAGAACGTGTCCTAATTTAAGTTATTGAAAAAAATCTATTTTGTTGAACCCCGTTGAATCAAAACTTTGAACTTTGGGAGCTCGTCACGAATGGGTTAAAAATAACAAAAGTTGGGAGCTCGTCACGAATGGGTTAAAAATCACAAAAGTTGGGACACGTTCTTTGAATGCATAACACTTTTCTGCTTTAATTAATTGATTCTTTTTCTTGTTTACTTTTCATTTCAACTTTGCCTGTTATGAACAAAAGTTGTCTTGTTTTAATTTTAATTTTTAATGTCATTATAGGTTTATATGATAAATATTTTTTCTAAACACGTGAATATATATTAATTGCTGTAGATAATAATATTATGTAAAACACTTATCCTTATACTAAAGTAACAGGATGTCTGTGTGTGTATCTGTGTGTCTGTACCGAAGGGTCTCGCTAACCGCTGAACCGATCGGGTTCTCCTTATAAGGGTAGCTTCTCATAAGTCCCGGGAAGGTTTATAACTATTTTGGGGGAGGGTACCACCACCCTCCCAAGAGAAATGACAAAAAAATCGAATTTTTTT